>JAUZSX010076377.1:0-19104 GCA_034780655.1 Idiosepius hallami
ATATATACACACACACACATACATACATACATACACACACTGTATATTATACGTGTACAACATATGTGTGTGCATAGCACTGTCGTAACAAGATCTGTAAAGCAGATGAGAAACTAACAGTCACTACGGCTGTTGACTATGTATATGCTTTTTATATATATATATATATATATACACACACTGTATATTATACGTGTACAACATATGTGTGTGCATAGCACTGTCGTAACAAGATCTGTAAAGAATTAGGGTGATGAAAGGAAGAAGCAGAAAAAGAAAATCTCTGCTTGTTAAGCTTGCTCAATGTAAAACAATCCAAGCAGAAATGAAATAAAACAACTTGTAAATAATTCTTTACAATAAAAGATCTTTATCTTTTGTTTAGGGGTATCATACTGTTGAAAGAAATATAGAGGAAATGAATCGCCATTAAAATAAATCAACTGTCACTTTGCATGTATGTTTGCTACAGGGGAAATATAAATGTTTACTGGAGGTAGCCATGGAAACTCCATGTTACTATAAATTTTTACATTATTCTTTTATTCAATTAAGTAACTTAAAAAAAATAAGTTACTTTTGTCCATTTTAAAAATCTTTACTGCAAAATAAATTTAGTGTAGCAAATTTATTTCACAGACATAAAAGATATTAACAGAGATACAAATATACTAATATATAATAATCCAACTGTTTAGGTTTTTATGACTTGTATATTTTCATAATTGTTACTAGTTACTACTACAGACCCTTTTTTTTCTTAGCTTTTCATATACACATGATAATGAAATAAGGAAGAAACAAAAAAATAAACATCAGATTTAAAAGGTGATAATTAACCTAAATTGATTCATAGACAAATCTTAAAACTAATCTTTTAATTCTGGTTTTAATAATGATAGGGTTGATTGATGATATACAAGTCATAAACAAAGTAAAATTTGGAATGGCTAATTCTTGATTCTCATATCAATACATCATATTTCTTGGTGTATGTTATATATATGTATATAACCAGGATAAAATTTGTTACCTCTAGATGATTGTCACCGTTTATATAAACCAATGTCATTGCTAATTGTGGATAAAGGCCTTTGCATTTCAGAAATTTAGATAACGTTATTATTCGTGGCTTATTAAAATTAAGATCTGTTTGAATACTCAGATGTTTCAGAATTGAAGAACAAAGTTATTCAAGATGAAGTAAGATCAGAGAAAATGTCACTTAAAAATATTGGAGAATAATGTTGAATAAATATCAACCTTCAAAGCTGAATTGATTTTTCTGAATGAGAAAGTAGCTTCACTTTTTACTTGTTTGATTTGTAAATTGAGTTTTGACTATCATCAGTGCCATGCTTAGCCAGTTAGCGGCCCCGACGCAGAATGCGATTTGTGGCCCCTTTACCCTAAAAGGGCAAATTGCACCCCCTTCAGAATACTGGAGCCTTCAACTATATAAACATAGAGAGAGATAGGCAGAAAGATGGATTGATAGATGCATATTTCAAGTGTAATAATGATTTTTTAAATAAAACTTGCAGCCCATCTGCAATTGCAGGGTCTGCGGGGGCCCTAAGCATGGCCCTGATTATCATCAGATGATTTGGAATTATATTTTCTAGCTTTAATGTTATTACACTCACATAGTTTTGACTGATGTGCCTTTGAACCTTTTTCAGGTGTTAAACTTAGCATCCTTTAAGTCCAACTTGGAAGTCAAAACTGATAACCATTATTTGGCCACCCACATTCCCCAAGTATTCAGGTGCGATATCAATCAATGTTAAGTAATCCTGGCTATTCCACTTGCAGGCGATAAGATTCTCCGGATGAATGTCACTTCTAGCTTATATAAAACAATACAGAGAACAACTACACTAATATAGGTAGACAATGAAATACAAATTTTTATTGAAGTAGTTAAATGGATATATAGAAAATACCTAAAGAAGAAAGTCAATTATGTATCTATTTTCAATAATTGACCACACAAAGACTTATTGAAGGGTGAGAGATTGTCTGATTGAATCAAAATAATTAAGGGTTCATTATCAAATATTACTGAGGCAGCTGAAAGTTAATGTAATGGTTATCATTGGGATTTGACCCCATATCATACTATTTTAGAATCCAAGCTTTAACCACCCCTAAATTTTCACTGCCTGATTTTCTTTTCTATATCATAGATAAATAAAGATTAAACAGAATTACTTTTGCTTCATAGAAAATAGAATTGCGTTTAAAACAATGAATAGTTCATTCTAAGTATAAAAAGAGAGTGAAAATATTTTCTAATTAAAAAAAGAAAAAGAAGTTTCAAATTGATGAGCCAAATAATGTTGACTGGCATTCATAACAGAAATAGTAAAACTAACAGGATTAAAAGCTTTCATAAACAAGAAATAATGAAGCAAACAATGACATTTCAAAATTATTATCACAAGCAAAAGCTAATTCCTAAGAATGACAGAAAGCGATAAAAATAAAAGAGAAAGAAAAAAATAAAAAACAAAAAGAAAGAGGGAAAAAAGAAAAGGCACAATTGTCAACATGTATCAAATTTAAATTTCCATCATGACATTTGTTGGCATTAAAAAATAAATGAAAATTAAAACTAACTAAAATAAATGTAAATGAATTTAATCTCTTCACTGTTTGTTTTATAAGATTATAGGTTAACTCTTCTCATTTTACTGGCTTAAAATTAAAAAAACAAACAAGATACTAGAAATGCAGATTAACAGCCTTTCTAAGAAAATGGTGCGATCATTGTTTCAAAATTGGGAATTCATGAAAATAAACTTTAGTTAATCTATATCTAAAACTGATCATATTTCATAACTTCCTTGTGAATGTTAACATAATTGATAGAAAATTAGTTACATTTTTATCATTTCTTTTTTTTGGGTTTGCTTGCAAAGTGACATTTTGCCATCATTTATCATTGATTTTGTTTAAAGAGTAGATTGATATATTTTATAATTTAAACAGATATCATCATTATTATTATTATTATTATTATATAGACACTATTATTAATCTTTATCAGGTATGAAATTATTTTAGATGGTTGACTGTCACTGCCAACAACTTCGGTATAAACTGATTCTAGACATAATGCATAGTTAAAAAGTAGATTTTTAAATCCAGGGTGTTTACGGTTTCTATATTTTTTACTCATGCTCATATTAATATTACTGATCACTTGGTTTCTCTATAACCCAAGATAATAGGTTGCAATTTCAACAATTCTAGGAATCATCACATTGCTTATCTGCACTAACTATGGAATGGTTCAAAATTTGGGGCTGTACAGTTACCTTGGTTGACATTGAAACTAAAAATTATTCCAAACACTATCAATTATCAACACTGACAAACTGATGCCTCAATTTCATGATTACCTTTAAAGGGAATATTTGCTTTATAGTATATCAAACTAAGCAATCATTTATTGATGATTTTTTTTGTTTTTGTTTTTTACAAAAGTACTGTAGTTCAGTCCATAATTAGGGAAGGAAAGAATGAGGGGGATTATCATCAATCTGAAAGTGAACATAACCAATGATTGTAATCCTATATAGACAATGACAAATTCCAAAGTTCACACTATTACCCATATGCTCCAAGCTAGTGTTTCTTAAAAATACATTCAATACATACCAGGGTCTGATATTTACTCAGTCAAATGGGTTGGGCATTTGACCACATTAATTAACAAACCCATTTGCTGATTATACTGCAACAATGGCAACGAAAAAAAAAATGCCAGTCTTTGGAATTTCTTTTAAAAGAATGAAGTTTATGGGTTTGGCATATGATTATAATTTCTTAAGCAATTTCGAATGATAACTCAGAAACAAATCTAAGTAGCTTCAAGGATTTTTAAATGTTTTATCTTAATGCTGAAAACAATTATATAGGATGAATGTATTGCTTTTTGACAATTTGGTACAAGAACAGTAGTTGCACTATTTAACCTGTAGTTATGGTGGAAATAAGGTGATTAGTATTAGCTCAAAATAGTAAATACATGACTACGGTTTGAATTTGTAACTATAAATCCAAAAACCAAGCACTTACAGATTGCACACTGAGACTTTCTTCAAACATAAAAAATTCATAGAGAAAAATGACTATTACAAATAATCAACCATTATTTCTGCCATAATAATTTACATATATTTCTCCAAAAACAAATATTGAAAACTGAAACAAAAAGTGTCTCGGATCTTTGATAATCTTAAAAAAACATTAAGAAGTTAACTTTTAAGCTTTTAAAAAGAAACAAAAAGAGATTGAAAATTTAAAAAAAATGAACATTAATTACATAAAGATTCATCTATTAACATATAAGTCAAAATTTGTAAAGGATTAATATAGATTTTTAATAACATTTTTAAAAGGTTTTTTTTTAATAGATGAATGATTCACTTACAATTCATGCGTAGTTGCTTCTTTTTTATAGTCATTCCGTTTACATAAGAATTTATAAATCATTTCAAAAACTGGAGAAGATGAGGACACTGGATTAATAACATATTCCTTGCTTTTGCCAGTAAAAAGCATTTTTGTTTAAGACAAATCAGTTGAACACAGAGAAATTAAATGTGAAAACTTCTCAGCATAGAAATTAGAAGGATAAGGAAAAGAGAGAAAGAAAAAGGGAAAGAAACTGGACGGGGGGGGCATAAGAATGTTAACTTTTACAGGCTACCTGACCAGTCTGTCTGGCTTGTTATTGGACAAATTGCATGGAGAAAAAAAAATTGTAAACAATTCTGAACTTGGCAAATCATGAATATGCATGCTTTAGAGATGTAGGTATTTTAGTATTTGAGCTTATATCACTAAATATATTTAAGTTTGTAGTTGAGAAATAAATAGGCATAAATATGTAGTGATGGGTTTACCAACATCATGAAGAAAATGTGAATGTGCTCATAAAATAAATAATAATAATCATGATAAAGGTAATAATGATTATGATAATAAGACTATGCTAATTACTGGTGTGATTTAAAAGAGTCAAGTCCTGTTAGAATTGAGAATTTTAGTTTAGTTTTTTCAATTTATTTCAATTTTCCCCCCATTCTTTCCATTTTTTATTTTCCATAAGTAAAAGATTTTGTAGCAAATAAGACAAGTTGAAACAAAACTCTTGGAAAACAAAAAAAACAAAAACTTAAACATCCATTCTAAAGCATTTCATGAGAGTAACAATCTAAGGAGTGAAAACATCATATAATACATACATTGACCGAGTGTGTATTTGTGTGTGCACATAAATATAAGAAAATAACCAAATGTATATTCAGCAAAAGGCTAGAATCAGTCTGCCTTGTCGAAGAACTGACCAGAAGTGCTTTCAGAAGTGCAGCCAATGGTTGAAAACTAGCTAAAACACCTATGTTTATTAGATGAAGAAGACCCATATGTATTGACATGCCTAAGCTAATAAATCCATCTTAACTTCATATTTGACCCATATTTAGGGAAACAAAGAGATTTATATTTTCTGACAAAATCAAAAGGTGAGGTAAAACACAAAAAGGCAGAATTTCAGAATATCATTCAGAATTCAATATTTGCTAAGAGAATGGGTTTTGATGAACTAGTGTGTGCATATTTTATTTGGGTAGCATTTAATCATCATTATTAAATAATTTTTTTTTGTTTTTTTTTAAATCATGGACATTTTATGTATACAAATTTTCTTCAAGATCCTTTGATTACATTTGCACACAGCTTTTGAAGATGGCCTGGGAGGGAATCATAAGTTGGAGAAAATAACACAGTAAATTTATTTTTAACCTGAAATGAAAATACTCATTAGGAAAATCAAAAGGTTTCTAAGGAAAAGATGTAGAAATAAGATACCTGCAATATTCAAACACACACAGCAACTTTTGGTGACTGCCAAAGTTTCATGTATATGGTAATAAATCTAAACTGTCAGTAGAAAAATATAATTTTCGCTAGTTTAAACCGAATTGTTTTTTGTTTGGTGTTAAACGGATTATCAACCATTTTAGGTCATTTTAATGTCAAGAACAATTACTTATAACCATTATTTTTATACACACATAGTTTTTTTAATAAAATATGTTGCACTATTTAATCCCTAGCTGGAGGGAAGATCGGAATTCATACCTTTCCCAAGGATATTAGTTGACATGTCAATGTAGACAGAAAAACTTGGATTCAAACCCACGTACTATGGATCCGAAGTTCGATTGCCTATCCACTGGGCCACATTGACCGCCCCTTTAAATGGAATGCAATAGTGTTTGATCAAGGATTTAATAAAGTTAAGTTTTGGAAGCTACTTATCTATCTTAAAAAAGATTACAACTTTCCTTACTTCATACCAACTGGGTGGAACATTTAAATATCATTATTTTTATTATAAATAGCTAAAACTGTGAATCATTTTTTTTTTCAAGAAAAGAGAAAGGAGGTGTAATGGTCAAATGGTGAGAGCTAAACTGATTATTTGAAGTGTTAAGAGAAAATGACAAGTCAATAAAAGTAGTATTTACTCTAAAAACCTAGTGATTGCCACTGCCTTTCACGATTTGGTGACAGTATGTCAATACCAGGCAAAATTGTTCATTTAAGGAAAAATTCATTAACCAGTTTCATGATGTTCAGATGCTTATTTCTGAAATTATTTACTTGGTTAAGTACAGGATTACAATTTGACAAAAAGTCATATGTATGAACTCTGTGGCAGAATACCCCAATTCCAGAGATAAGGCTAAAAGACATTCTCTTTCAGATTTCCTTCTCTCTAAATGCATAGTCTGCCAGAATTCACTATTTGCAAATGCCTGGATTTTTGAATCAGTGTTGTCCTAACTTATAGGAGTTGATCTCAAAAAGTAAACATACAAAAAAAAGAAAAAAAACAAAACAGGAAGACATTCAAACTTATCAGCATCTTTATCAAATGAATTAGCTTCTGATAAACCTTTAAAAACACTATCTTAAAACTTCCACTCATTTCAAAACTATATAATGTTTTTGACTATGATTTTTCTTTTCTTTTTTCTTTTCTTTTTAGAACTTTTCAAAAGGTAACTTTCTCAACCCAACTACCCATGTCTCTTCTTGCACCACCTTGCTCTTATTTTACCATCTGCTCAATGTCACTCTTGATAATTCAGACTTTATATCTGTGAAACAGTCACTTTCTAATGGCCTTCTTGTCTTCTTGGAAGAATTCAAGACAAAAAAAAAACAAAAAAAACTATCAATACTTTTCTTAACCAATAAGACAAAACAGACACAGAAAATTATTTTCTTCTTGCTGTTTTTTTTTGTTTTTTTTAAAGTGCAACCACATATTTTTAGAGCCGACTAAGTGAAGTGAAAATAATTTGAGCTTTTAGCTCCTTAATTTTCATTATAAGTTTATACATGAATCTTAATAATAAAATCAATAGTAAAGAGTTTTTTCTTTATATGATTTCAGTTCAGTTTTGAAAACAGCTTTTAGATAATCTTAAAAAGTTTAAAATTATTTTTTTTTAAGTGTCCCCCTACAATATTTAGATTTTTTTCTCTCAATAGGATTAAAGTCTCTATTACAAAACATAAAATAATTCAGTTAAACCATTGATGTTGCATACTATCTCTCTTCATTTTAATCAGGTTGAATGATGATATACATAATAAAGTATACTGAAGTTGAAAAATTTTCTTGCACATCTTTATTTCACTATTTATGTTAGTCAATGCATAAATTTTATCTTGTAAAACAGATTTATATTAAATCTGCTTGAAACCAAAATTGAATTATCAGGATTTCTTTTGTTCATGGATTTTGACAAAAACTGAATTTGGGGGTTAATTCTACAATCTACAGCGAACATCTGCTTTGATATACATTTTATGGTTGATGCCCAGGTTTTGTGTCCAACTGAAGCCAGCATGCAGGTGGGTCTTGTCAGGATTGATAGTTAGAAACATTTGACCTAACTACTGGTACAGTTGACAAGAGAGGGTTGTTGTACTAGGAGTGATTCAGTGTATTGTACAAAGAGTGAATGTTTGGCATGAGGAAAGGAGAGACAAGATATTGCTGAAGGATGTTTTCAGGGGGGGGGGTCAGTCTTTTCTCCAATGTGACCAGATTAAGATGTCCAAAATGTAAACACACTGGTTATCATATAAAAAGGTAAACAAAATATTTGGCTTTTGAGAAATTCTTGTTGAAATATCTTATTATAGTCACTAGATCAGTATTGCTCTTCACTTAAATGAAATACTTTCATTGAGTTGACATGTCTCATACATCTGGGTTTTTGGAGTCATATATATGTTATACTTACACCTAGATGAATTACTCTCAGTTAATGAGCCTCATCAGCCCAAAACAGCTGAAAGTGAATGCAATAGTTTTGTTTAGGAATCTTGAGTATGGTTATCCTAATGACTAAACAGAATAGCATTGATCCACTGAACTGATTGACTAAAAAACAAACGTGATCTTCATACGAATATGGGGACACTGTAGACCAAGAAAGCAATATCTTTGTCTACACCCAATTTAAAACACATTAAGTCTAGGGTTGTTAGTTTTTTTTTTGTTTTTTTTTTTCAAATTTCTTTTTTTCATCTTTTAGATTTTTTCCAGTAATCAACTGGTTTAAAACAATCATTGAGAATATGTTGTGTGCATTCCATTAATATTTTTCTTTTGGGCCAGTTATGGTATTTTATATCAACATTTAGAGTCCTTTAGTGTCAGGAATTGTTTTTCTAAAGAAAGTTTTGTTTTTTTGTAAATACATGACTATGAAAACAGTAGTAGAAAAAGGAATGGCTGAAGGAAGTCATAACTTTATTAGAAGCATAACACCCCAAAATTCAATATAACTGGCTGATCAGGACAAACTTTTATGATTTTAAAACCCTGGCTCTTACCAATAAGACAGTATATTTTCAGTATTGACTAAAACTATTGTATAATATCACCAATACATACCAATGTGTAAATCTTAATTGTTCCAAAGAAAATTGATTTTGAGAATGTTCCTTAAGATGTGAAGATATCACTTACCTGAAAAAGAAACAAAAAAATCTTACAGCATGATTAATAATGAGGTAAATACACTTGTATAATAACAGAGATATCTATTGATCAAATTTCAAATATTCTAAGTATATGAAATTCCGTAGATTTCTAAAAATGTCAAGATACATAAATACATTATTAATGAACTCAGTAAGTATATGTATTCATAAACCCATATATAAATAAACACACAAAGACGGATAGACAAATTATAATGAGGAATAAAACTTAAAATTTACAATCTTGTTCCAAAGATTGTTTAAGAGGAATAACATACAAAATGTTTTGAATTAAAGTAGAAAAAAAGGATTTTAATGGAAACTAGTCTTAAGTTTATTGAACAAATAAATATTTAAAATAAGTGTAATCTTACATTATTTCATTAATTTTGCAGAATCCAATCATTTTTCCATCCACTAATTATGGATTAAAGAGTAAAATATGTTCTTCTGAGAAATTACCAATAGAAAATTTCTTAAATTTTTAAAAAAATCATTTTCTGCTAAAAATAATCATAAAAAGGTTGATGAAAGAAAGAGTACAGAATTCTATGAATTACGTATTGCTATTAAATTGTTGATTTAAGTTAGAATGGCCCAAGTGTGCTTGCTTTTTGAGAGAAAGCACCCTTGGTTCAGAAGAGGAGATAAATACATATCTTTATATAGAGTGAGAAAGAGGCAGAATGAGATGGGAATGAAAGTGTTATTGTTAGTGGTGAAAAAAAATAGTAGGGAGAGGGGAATCCGGAGTTACACATGGATTGCTGAATGCCGAAATATTTCAAATGTGTACGAGGAGTGGGTGTGTGATATAATTTAATGTCACAAGCTAAATTAAGTTTCCTTGTGGTGTGAGACGAAATCAAACTAATTAGGAAATCTGATTTATGTTCCAGAAGCAGCCAATTGGGGTCAAACAACAATTGCTGTTAAGCCAATTTTAAGCATGATAAAACTTTTGAATAGAACCTGAACAATGAAGAAAACAAAAACAGGATTATGTAGTAGTTTCTAGCTTTAAGGAAATTAAACTTTTTATTGGATTAAGAGATGTTAAAAGGAAAAAATTATACAAGTGTTAATAAGGATGGTATTACAGGGTGTCTGTCCAAAAAGTTGCTGTGCAGTAGAAAATAATGTCTTATAGGTGGAAATTTCCAGCATTCCCTTTAAAACAAGCTGTGATACTGTTAATAAATAAAACCTTTTTATTGATAAAAATTATATTGCCTAAATGTTTTATGATAAAATTTACTATTTATTAGTTTATTTAAATTTCTGCATACCTATAGTGCACAGTAACTTTTTGGATGCCCTGTATTTTACTGGTAATTGTCACTACCAACCAGTGATTAAATGAATACTGATATGTTCTAACTATAACACTTTTTTTTTTACACTACCATCAAATTATTCAAAGATAACTTTCAACAAAATAGTGAATCAATAATAATTACCATTAAGAAATTTATTGGCTTCTACATGAGAACAAAAAATTCTTCAGCTGGATTTTTGTATAAGGAAAGGAAAAGACCAACTGTAATATTTAAAATAGAAATTTAGTTTTACAAAATTTTTCAATCTCTACAAAAAAGGTTGGTTGGGCAAGGAGTGTTTGAACTTAGAAATTATAATGTTCAAATCTCAGTCAGCTTATTTTTGCTTTTGAGCTTATAACCATGGAGAAATGCATCATATATCTTCTCTGTTAACAAAATGTCTACAAAATAGTTTTAAGCATTAAATAACCATAAAGATAATATACCATTAAATGAAAATAATTTCTAAATCTGTTAAATTGTCTACTGTTTTTTAGTAGATGAGTCTTGTAAGAAAAACTAAAACAAGTCTTGTATAAAGAAAATCAAAAGAAAGTTTTTCTCACTTAAATGTTAAGAGTTATTGATTTAATCTTTTGCTGAATTGTTTTTCTTTAGATTCAATAAAGTCAAAAAAGACAACTGGAAGTAATATCCAGACTTAGCATTATGCCAGAAAACATTCATTGAGTATCCCTTGAAGTGATACGCAAAGTACACATGGCAATGATATTATATATATAAGCCACATCCTACCAAGCATCATCTAAAAATGCATTATTCCAAAATTATTTTTTACCGGCTGTTACTATAATCTCATATGCACATAATAAATTATAGTTCAAATATATTTCAGTGGTCAAGCATTCGCAAAACATTAAAGTAAACTGAATTCGAAGAATGTTTGCTATAGCAGATATTTCAAAATGTTCAACTGAATATTTATAAGTTTTCCACTATCCAGAATTTGTTTCGATTTTAGATATTCAAAAACAATGGAAATGCAAAGTGTATGGAATCTAATACACAATTTTTAGCATTGGCTAATAGCTTAGAATAATTTAGAAGCTAATAATATTGGAAAGACAGATGGTCTTTAAGTAGTAAATACAGAGCTAGAATGCAGCAGAAGCCTACGTTCAATATTTTTATGGCAGACTTGACCTTATGATACTGGAGTCTAAATCAATGCCTCTAAACATTCATTAGTTGGAGACAGTTTTAGTATGATAATGCTTAATCCATTGTTAAAAAAATGGGCAGATACTTTTCTTTTTGATAATAATCTGAAAATAATTGCAATGAACCAAGCAGAAATGAAATTCTGCATAGCTAGGTATAAATCCAGCACAGCAAATTTAATTTCTGTATTGTATTCACTAGGACGAAGTGTTTTTAACACAACCTTTATAATATAAGCATTCATCATAGGCTGCTTTTACCTGGATCTATTTATTCTAAAAATATGATTCAGGTTGTGTAATTAGAGAATTGGCATCCTAACACATTCAGCAAAAATCACCAGTCAAGCGGCTGCTTGTACTGTTGGTTATAATGCAGTAATTTTGGTAGAACGGCGAAGAGATAAGAAACTGTGGTACTATTCAACTCCAGAGATGGAACATTTAAGCTACATAGGCTTACTTCTCCACTCCATCCATCATCATAGCCACCTTCCTAAAAAGAGGGGGGGACTTAAACAAGCCATTGACAAATATACAGAGATGAGAAGGGAAAAGTGATAAGTTTTAATAATTCTTTTCACTTTATAGTGGAAGGAGGAGGAGGAAATGTATCTTAATTATCATAGTCATTTGAAAGTATCAGTTTTCTGGACACTTCCTCAATCTAACCATCTCTACCTATCACCATCACACATGTTCCTGTCAGCATCTAACATCTATATAGTAATGTATTAAAAAAAAGCTTTTTAATAGGTGTCTGATGCTAAGTGGGTCTAACTGGAACAATAGAACAACAGAGTAAAATATGCCCTTAAGTACAAGCAGAAATGTTGGCTTGGCTTTTCAAAAATATCCACCACACCCCCACAACCAGAAGGATGTCAAGGTCAGTTAAATAAATAAGGGTTTATCTCTAATGCCAGACAGATGGTAAAAGACTGGTTAGGTGGTTGTTTTGTACCATATTGATTCTCTGTTGCATTATATCATGCCATGACTACAATATTGGTATCTCTAAGGAATGAATAATAAACATGAGGAAGAGATGCAGGAAAATGAAATAATCCAGATGCATTCTTTGAGAGATCAGTAAAATTAAATAATATAAATAATAATTATTATTATCAAATAAAAAGTAAATACACTTTGTTAGAGAGAACACTTGAATAATAGATAGAAACAGGGATAGGAAATAAGTTATTCAGACTATTTATTTTCTTTTACTAAGTTCTCAGTAAGCAGAGCATAATGCATCAACAAATTGAGTGGCTTGATTGACTCTGAACATAAAAACAAAGCCATTCAGCTGCTAAAGAAAAATCAAAGAGAAGGAATATATTTTCTTCTAGTAAGAGCTACAAAAATGGATAACAAAACCAATTTTTAGATTAAAGGAAGCTGAGAGTAATTTGTCTTAGAACCATTCACCTGTTTGTCAAGGATAAAAAGAAGCATTATTGAGCATCTTGAATTTTGATATTTGTTATCAGGACAGCCCATTAATTGAAGGGGTAGTAGGAATCCTGTGAGGACCACAAAAAAAGTCAGACAATTCCAAAACATTGGAAGAATTACTTAAAAAAATATAGGGCTCTCTAAAAATTTTGTTTAGATGTCTACTTCTTGACAGAAGTAATATGCATATATTTTTTCTGCTTAAAATATAGTTTAAAGCTATCTGACGCATAAATTTAAAACCACTTTTGTTCGTTGCGCCTATTGAAAAATTATAGATTTTTAAATGACATTTGATGCTTTTCTATTACTGTGAAAATAAAAAATTCTTGCAAGAAATAAAAAAAAAACTGTGATGTTTGGTTACATTGTAATCGAAAAAATGAAGTTGTAAAAACAGTTTTACAGGTCTTCATTATTAATTTTATATTAAAAATATTAATTTAAAAGTAGTATAAAAATATTAATACTATAAAAAACAATGATCAGAAGAGTCTTTAAATAATGACTGTGTATAGACTAGACTTTTGAAATTTAACTATTACAATTATCACAAACTGATTATAACTGTAGAATGATAAGTTATCATATCAACAGGAATATTGAACATTTCTGACCATTCTCATATTCCAGACTAAAGACTGGACAGTTTGTATAGATTGTATGCATCAAAACACTTTTAAATAATATATTTACTAAACTTGGCACATTCGGTGTTACACTTCACTTAGAGGAGCTGCTCTCCCAAGTTAACGAGCCCCATCTGCCTGAGGCAGCTAAAGTTGAATGCAATAGTTTTGACTGAGATTTGAACTTGCGTACTACGATTCCAGAGCCTGAGCTTTTACCAATGCTCCACCGTCGCTGCCCTTTTACACTTTTAAATATGCATTAATAATTTAAAAGGATATTTAGATTATCTTGAAATACCTGATCTGTGATTCTATACACATTAAGCTTCATAGTTATTTAATGCAAGAATCATTTTTCAAAAGTTTTTTGCAAACAAAATTATTTAAAGAGTAAACTTGTAGCTAAGGGAGAATGAAGGAATTCATACTTTCTTAAAGGGATTCACCTGAAAATGAAAATTTTCACTAAATGTGGCAAAGTTTAATATCAAATATCTCCAATTGATTTTGCTGTTGGAAATCTGGTTTATGCACCATTTTGAAATATTTGCTACTGGATTGTAAGTAGATCCTTCACTATGAAGGTTTTATTGAAAAAAGAAGAGAGAAAAAAAGAACTAGTTCAAAATGTTTAATTCTATCAGACAGTTATATAGAAAGCATATACATCTTATATCAGTTGTCAATATAATGACATGTCAAGTATGTAAATCAAATTGTCCAATTGTTTTTTATAATTTTTTTTATATTTCAACATTTTTTCTTTTATAATTACAAATGAAATTCAATAGTAAAAATATGATAGGCTTAAAATGATAAATTTTATTGAAAATGTAAACAGAAACCATTAATATCCATTTCTTTTTTTTTTTTCCCCAAAAGATGTATTTGATCATTATTTAATTAAAATTAAATATTTTGTTGATTTTGTGTCTGGAGAACTGACTATTCGCACTTTATTTCAAAACAGAAAAAAAACATTGGTTGTCAATTTAGAATTGAGGATAGAATGGAAACTAAGTAATAAGGTTAAACCTATCATTTACAGAAGAATTAATAGACTGTATAAATCTATTACAGAAGTTTGTCTACATAGTAAATTAAATTGGTAATTTCAATTATATACAATATGAATCATTACTTATGATAAACAACTTCAAATAAATAAAATTTTTCCAGGTATTTTTTTCTATGTTTATTTTTTAATTAAGCCCATGATTAAGATAAAAAGCAAAAGTATTGAAGGAGTTCTCCACCTCAATTGCTTTATTCAAACCTTTGTCAAAAAATTTTTCTCAAAAATTTCCCTCTCCAGCATATATTTACCATCCTTTTTCATATTCTATATGTATTTTTTTTTTTAGTTTATTAAACTCTCATTTTGATTTTATCTCTATTCAATCCATTGGGTTAATTTTGATTTGTTTTTATTTATTTATTTTATTTATTTATTTATTTAGTTCTCTGAAAATGTTCTTTTGTGACATAATTTTGTTTTGACTAGTTTGGTTGGTTGCTAGCATTTATTGGTTGACATTTTTTTAATCCATTGTTCATTTGGTAATCATATTGGAATTCAAAATGTAATAAATTGAAACAATGCAAATATTTTTAAAAATAGCAAACATAATGACAATTTATTTTATTTTTAAATGGACACCAAGTATAAAACCCCAGACAGATATCACTTTACTGAACTCTGGCTCTAACCTCATTTCAATATAGCACATCATTCCTCTAAATCTAATCTAACAAAAGAGATTTCTGATTATGAATTATTAATTCTTTTTGTATGTACTAACAAGCAATATTGCCTGGCCTTGCTCAGAGGGTGTGTTAAGGGGAGCATTTAACCAAGCAGTTCGGTTATCTGTAGTCATGAAACTTTTTAAAAATCCTTAAAACGATAGACTGTAAGGGTGTGTAAAACTGTTTAAATTGGACTATTTTTACTAGAAGTTGATTTTTTTCAACTTGATACTTCTGAAGCGATACCTAGACACAAAGTATAACAGAATTTTCAAGAAAATTGGCCTAGCTATTTTGAAGTCCATAGGAAATGAAATCAAACACAGAGAGACACACATACACCAAGTTCCATTTATATAAAAAGTTAAATTAATGAACATAATACTGGGTTCTGATTTTTATTTTTTGAGGGTGGGGGTCAGCCTGTAAAACAAGAAAACTAACAGAAAATGTTAAGTTTCTAATTTTTTTTCATTTATGTTTGTTAGGATTTCCATTAACAAAGTAACACGCAGATTGTGACAGAATAAAGCAATTTTAGCTTCAGGACATAAAACAAATTCATTTCTTGAACAAGTTTCAGTTTTTAAACTTGCTTGACAGCAAGTATTTATTATAACCTAGACAATTAACTTTTCTTTTTAATTATCAATTTTAAATAAATAAGTAATTTTAGAATAATAGCCTGTACTTGTTTAACTTGTGCAATTGCATTGTTCCAAGTATGCCAGAATATTTTCATGTGGTGCAAGGTCTACCATTATCAAGAAAGGTTGGGAAGTACTAGGCTAAGGTAAAAAATCACTGCACCCTGCTTTTGCACATGTGACATTACTGTAACTAGCATAAAAAACAGGAGAGAACGGAGTGGGAGGTAGACAGAGGGTGAAAGAGCAGAAGCAAAATGTTCAGTCTACCAGAAATTGTAAAGTGTGTAAAGGGGGGGACTTAATCTGGAAATAGCCACAAATAAAAAAAAAATAGAAAAAAAAAGATGAGATTATCAACAACAGGAAGGAGTCAACAGCAGTTGATTGCTAATACACTTGAAGAGTACACGTGGGTTGAATTAATCTAATCAGTGGGTCAGAATAACATCTGCTTTGAGAATGACAGAATAAGGGAATATGATATCTATAATCAAGTATTAGATAAGGAATAGGCAGGAACAATAATTAGATTTGACTTTGTAGGATATTAATTCATGTATTTATAAGTTCAATTTTTTTAAAATTTCGATGAATTTAAATGATGAAAATCAAATTTTTGTTAACCAAAAAAAAGAAATTGGACTTTTTTTTTTAAAATGAAAATGCATTTTAATTCTTAACCTACGCTTGCACATGGATTTTGTACAAAAGAAAGAAACATTACATCTAATACTGGTGCTAAGGGTTAAGGAAAACCAGCTTTTCAATACAAAGCTTATGTCATATATTAACATGAGATTTTAACATCTTAAAATAAATTTAGAATATTTTGGCAGTTTATCAGAAAACTACATATTTAAAGGTATTAATTAGTTAGCATAAAGCCATACTCATAGGGTAAAAATCATTGAATAAATTAGCCAACAATCAACAAATTAGTCAAACTAATATGATCATGATTATTTTATCTTCAAGATAATCACTAAAGTTATCAAACATAAAACAAAATTATTAGTATGATTGTTAATAGTAATGTTCATGAGAAAAATAAGTTTTCCACACAAAAAAAATAAATTTCACTTAGTTGTTCTTAACTAGCTCCTTCATGAAGGAATTAAAACTATTTTAAAACTTGTTAAAAGTGAAGTGAACAACATTTATTCAGTCTATTTTCAGAGATTCAGTGTGATTTTTTCATTTTTATATCAAATTGAAAGCAGCTTTTATTGAATTGAAAAGTTAATAAACAAAAACAGTATACTATAAAACATTAATATATAATTTAAATGTTTTTTGTTTTTTTTAATAAATAATTTCTCAGGTTAATCATGAACTTAAACTTTTCTTGTATAGAAACAAGTTTTACTGTGAATATTCTCAAAAAAGGAAAATAAATGAATGACTAACATTTTATAACTGGCATTCTTGAAATTGTTTTATATAGAGAATAAGTTTTATTTCATTAAAAGTTTAAGCTATGAAGTAAGAAATTTAAAAAGAATTCATAGTTTAATTCTTTTTTTTAATTTTTAGAATAAACCTCACAATTGTTAGGTCCTCAATACCATACTCTCTCACACACACACACACACACATATATATAAATAATTGTTGGTGCCTACTCGTAACGGGTCTTTCACTTATCCCCTTTTTTCAAAAGATGTCTATATTTTATGTGGCTTACTAAGGCCAACTGGTGGAGGAAGATGATTGAAAAAAATGAATATATAAAAATGGGGGAGAAAATTATAGTTTCATTCTTCTGAGTAAGTTGTTTTGGGTGGATATGCTTTATATGTGTGTGTGTGTGTGTGTGTGTGTGTGTGTGAGAGAGAGAGAGAAGGGGAGAGAACTTTATTTAAGTACATTTTACTTACCAATTAATAAAATTTCATAAACAAAGATTTATTAGTAATCAAAAAAAAATACTAAGTATTAGTAATGTTTTTTGTTTTTATTTTAAAAGGGAAAATGCAGAAATGTTTGAACCACATTCTTAAAATTTAAAGTAAAAATAAAATAAAAAAGAGAGTAAAATTTGTTTTCAAAAAATAAATTCCAAGTTGATTGCATAATCAAGAGTTTTTAGAGAGTTGCCCTCCACCTACTCAATTGACCAATTTATAAAGAAGGAAGAAAAGAAAATGCTAGTGTGATGGCTGATTGGGATGAGAGTAATAATGATTAGATTCAAGTAGTTAAGCTGAAAATAGCCATATGAAGAGATTATCCTTTAAGAGTTAACTGTTGATTGATGGCATGTTTTAGCACCAATATTCACGTGTTTGACATATTTAGGCCAATCCAAATAGCTAAAAGTGTAGGTAAAACACATATATGCCAATATGTCTACATTGTATTAAAACTCTTTGAATGCCAAATACAGATCTACTTGAAGCGTAATGAGACAGCTATTATCAGTAAAGAAAATCTATATATGTATATAGAAGATTCAATGGTAAAATGCTGATGTGAATTCATATAACAATGTCAATTATTAACCAACTCTTTTTAAACTCCATTAAAAATGTTATCTAAGTTGCAGAGTTAAATAACTTGAAAATTCCTTTAAGAGACAATATTTTTATTATCATATCTATAAAACTCAAGATGTCGATGTGTCTGTGTGTGTGTGTGTATGTTTTATGCAATTGCGCACCTCTTATGATGCCGCAGCCAAAGTTGACACACTGGTGAGCACCGGTTCTAAGCAGGTTTTCGTCAATTTTCTTTTCCAAAACTCTTCAAGAGAGCCCCAGGGCTAGGGGTCTAAGTGGGGCCGCAAATTTGACCTTGCATGAAAATTGGCCAAAAACCACCCGCCGGTAGCTCTCCTTAAATGAGGAGGTATTCCGTTATAAAAATCCCAAAATTCCCCCAGGGGAACCGCCAAAGGGCCGCCCAAGCAATGCTTGGTACAATTCACAATTATCTCTGTTTCTCTCTCTCAATCTCTCTTTCTCTCTCTAATTCTTCATAATAAAACGTCATAACAAAAACGTCATTTTTTCTATGACGTTTAAATTCA
>JAUZSX010076487.1:0-19094 GCA_034780655.1 Idiosepius hallami
ATATATATATATATATATATATATATATATATATATATATATATATATATATATATATATATGCCAAAAATAAAAAAAGTTATTTCTCTACAGAAAGATGGCAGACTCAAGAAGTTTATTCAATATAATCTGACAATAACTTTCAGATTTATAACTATTTAAAACCAAATAAAAATTTTTAATAATATTTAAAAAAAACCCCAAAAAACACTCTTCTTTTCTCTTTTTTTTTTTCAGTTTCTGCAAGATGAATAAGATTTGACAATAGAGCTTTAAGTACATACAGATGTTCATCTATCAATATGAAAGAAACTGACTTATACAAACCCTTTTTTTTTTGGTTTTAATTCAATCTAATATTAGATGAAAGGTAAGAATTTCAATTTTTAATAATCTGGTTGAAGATATTTAATACATAATGTTATGTAAGTTAATGAAAAAATAAGTTTTCCGGTATTCATGATTTTAAGTTTAAGTTTAATCAGGTTTCAAAAAACAATTTTGAATACAGCTAATCAAAATACAATCTTTCATCTTTCAACCTTTATTTAGCTATTATTCCACATACCAATATCATAGTTATATAAAAAAAAAAAAAACTAGAAGCTGACCTGGTAATTATCACTTATCAGTTTAATGATTTATCCGAAGGGCTATATCAATATGCTTTTTATTAAAAAATTATTATATTTTTGTTGCTACTTGATTTGTGATTTGACCATTTCTTTTAGGGCTCTGACAAAATGTTTTTATAAAGAATGAAAGCATATAGCCACAGCCATTATTAGCCGTATACTAATGTTAATAATATTTGTTTTATACTTAATTGCTAAGAGAGAAGACATGTCACTTCAAATATTCCATTTGTGGCAAGTAGAGAATTCTAGTTAAAACAGTAAAATTATTCTTTAAACTTGAATTCATATGGGAATTTTTTTAAATTATTTAAAGGGACAAATAAGAGAATATATTTAAATATATATATGCAGGTTTGGGGATCTCTTGCGAATTTCGTATTTGCTTGAATCTTCATTTCTGAATTTGGGCATGGTCTGTCTTTGTTTGAGATGCGGCAAATTCAAAAGTTGTTGGCTTAACTAATTCAAAGTTGTGATAGCCAAAACAGATACAGAAACAGATATCTTTAAATACAAGTCTGTAGCATATTTTAAAGCCGAGAAGATTAGAAGTTTAAAAAAAAACTAAAAGAAAAAGCTTCTTGATATTCATTGTAACATAATATAGGTTGGAAAAATAATTGATATCTGATTTGAACCAAGATACCATGGTTGAGGAAGTTTCTCGCAGCAGGGATTGGAAAATAATGAAAAAACAAAAATTAGGGTATCATTGAAGTTCTGTATAATACATAAAATGCCACAAATTGTTGTCTGTGTTAAAAAAGAAAAAAAAGTATATGAAATGAGTAAAGATATGAAATATCTATTTCATATTTTATTATGATTTCTTCAGATTTGTTAATTTCATATTACAATAAATATTCTAAAACCTTGTAAACAGCCTGTATAATGCATACAATAGTACAATAGTACCAAGTCTATTATAAATAATGGTTAATCAAAATAATAACCTTTTAACTAAGTGTAAAATCTTGTAATTAAATAATGTTTCCATTAGATTTTCAGTCATCAAATCTATGAAAAAAATTGTCCAGTAAGTTCATTCTAAACATTTTAAAAACCTAGTACAAAAGCCTAAAAACTGCACAGTCTTAGGCTGGTACAATTTTTACTTCAAATATTAATGAGAGCTAAAAATAGAATCCATAATGATTAATCTTTCAAATTTAGTTATGAATATTTTAAAGAAAAATTAACCTATGTACCTGGTAAAGTTTTTAATTGTTTTTAAAAAAGGATCTTCTATGGCAATAAACATTCATAGCTAAATATTGAAAGAATACATATATGATTCAAAGATGTATATTTTCATTGTTTCAAATATGAATCTGTTCAGTAAAAATTCAAGTTGTGTGTTCGTGCATCAACAAAAGTAGTTTGCATTGTTAATATTGTCATCTGTTTCTGTACACTCCTTTTGTATCACTCGTTTTTATGCTTCTGCAGTTTTACATTTTGTAATTTGTCTGTTAATCGCTCTTCAAAACGTTTTCATTTAAAGTTCATTTTTTTTAATACAACACAAAAATATAAGTCTTATCTTTCAGTCTAGTTTCTTTTCAATCAAATATTTTTATAGCGATATCTTTTGATGTTTCAGTAAATATAACCAATGTTGGATAGAAAAAAGGTAAATGTAATTGGCTTAAACAGCATTAAATCACAGAGCCTAGTGAATCGATTATATAGATATAAAGAGTCACTTGCCTAAAGCACAAAACTTTGATGTGCTATCTAGACAAGTAAAGTAATATATTATTTTCACTTTTATATGAAAAACAATACGGATTTAAAATTAGTGAATGAGGATATAATTTTTGATAATGAGTAAACAATTTTTTACAAAGTAAAGAAAATAGATAACTTTTGTAATTACTGGTTTATACAAAGAAGTATTCCTAAAGAAAATCAATAATAGTAACTGTTGTCAATAAAGGTGTAATTAAGCTTTGAATGCATATTGTAAATTAAAATGTGTGTTTATTCAAAGAAAAGGTTTTAGCGTTTTGGTGATCAAACTTAAATGTCAATGTGGATGGCATAGTTTATGGAAAAACTGACAAATGAAATTACTTGGAGTGACATTCACACAGTAGACATTCCATGATCCCATAACTTCATGCAAAAGGAATGCATAAAAGAGACAGGGGAATCTTTATGTGGCCATTAGGATCAACCCCTTTAGCTTCTATCTTAAGAAATTAACTTTCATAAAATGGATAGAATGTATAAAGGGATTTTTTTTTTAGAATAGCTACAATAATTGTTAGAAATGAATTTTAGTTTAGTTTTTCAAGTGAACTATTTTACAGTTTAGGTTAAATTATATTCCATAATTTGGAAGAGAAAATTGAACCTTAAATTAAAATTCAAAGTAAATTAATTATATTAAGTTAATAAAGAAAAAAATTAAGTGTGAAAATGTTTTCCCATTTAGAATAAAAAATCTTTCTCTGCATTTATTAAGAAAAAATAATGATTTCATGTTTTACATAGTACAGTTGAATTAAAAATGAATATTCATAGTGACAGCTAACAATTCAAAATATTCTCCTTATTTGTTTAATACTTATTAAGAAATTAAAATTTAATTTTTTTTATTACGACTTTTCTTTTTATCTGCCTTGAAAAATGGATTCTTAAAGAAAAAGAAAAAAGGAAAAAAAGTTGTGATTTACAAGAGTGAATTTGAACTAAACACTGTTACCAGTCAAGCATCCAGTTTTGATGGACAGAATTTTTTTCTTTTTTGGGGTGGGGCATATCCAACGTACTTCATTATAGAACTTCATGCTCTCCTCTGCTTTACTAATTGGTCTACTAGAATTTGAGGACTTAAAATAAAAATCCTCTTAACTCTGTAGCCGCTGTATGTCTCCACACCGAAGCCACTTCGCACTCCTGGTGTACACAACAAGGTCAAACTTTTGCCACAACTTAGACATCGCTGATTCATCTCTCATTTCATCTTAAGTAACCATTCTGAATGAATCATCTTAACTCTGCTTGTAGTCTTAAATGGATTCTTCTCAGAGATGAAGATATGGATAAATTGCACCAAAAAAACACTGATGTTGTGGTTATCTGTTCTTCAGTGCATTTACATTTGATAAAACAAAATGAAAGCACACAATCACATATCTTTTGGTTTTATAAGAATAATACTAAAATTAATAATGATAACTATATTTACATATAAATTTTTTTTATTAATATTTGAGATATATATGTAATGTGTCTGTGCATATATTTATAGTTAACTCCTAGATTTCTTTATATTGTAAAATGAGGATATAGCTGTTGTTTTGTTTATAATTTTTTTTAGATTTAAAACTGATTTGGGACTTAGTTTTTTATGTAATATGATTTAAGGAAATAGAATAATCTCCACAAAAAATTATGAAAAAAGCTTTTGCGCATTAGTGTTCTACATTTAGACACTTCACCACTCTTGAGTGAAGCTAAGAAGATTGACACCGAAGAGCTAAACAAGTATCATTAATTTGTACACACATTCAACATTGCTAAGGATTTGAATTTATTTTTTAAAAATTACACTTTAAAATAAAATGCAAGTTTAAAATTGTTAATATGAATTTGAGTTTTGTGGATTGCATGTTTAATTTTCAAAATATTTTCAAAAATATATCAAAGAGTTTTGCAATTTGCATTGTGTGTAAATATCTTTTTTTGTTGAAAGTTATTATTATGATATACACACACACACATAAAAGATAAGAAATAAAAAAATAAGTCAATTTATCTTTTTATAAACTCATTTATTTGAGCCCTCTGGAATTGTAACTATATATTTTCTGTCACTATTATAACATTAAAAATTTAGCTGTAAATATTTGAACATTTTCTCATGACAATTTATCAAGTCAATTATTGTTCTAGTGGTAGAGGCTTGAACTAATAACCTTTTGGTCTAGTTTTGATCATAGCTTGGAAAAATCCTATCTGCAGAGCTGCAATGAAAAGTTATTTGATTTGGTTTGGTTTTAGGACAAATCAACCTTTGTAGCTCATTTAATGCACTGAACAATCATTCTTTGAGAAATGTTCTTACTCGTAAGTTGTAAGCAGCAAAGCAAGTATTAGAAATTGAAAAACATATATATTTATAATTATTCCAGCCCCCTGAAGCTAATAATACTTGCAAATTTGTATTTATTAATGCCTGTTTCTTTTAGGTGGTTTTTGGTATGGAATTAACTCTTTATAAGATTTAATTAATGTCGTTAATATTATTTTTATAGACAATATTAAAAGAGAAATTCATTAGGCTGATTTTGAATGCATTCCTTTGATGTCATTTTAAATGTTAACAATTGCATAAATAAAAAGATTTTAGACTTAAATCAAAACTTGGTCTAGATTTATTGTAATCAAAGTAATTGAAAGAAACAAAAAAATGTTATAGACTAAATAAAATTAAAAACGTAGTGGCTAAAATAAATATTTCTGTATAATTATCTCCAGTCCACATCCTGAACAGAAACTGTTTTACAAGATCGATTCTTATTTATATGTATATATATATATATACACACACTCACACTATTGTAAGTAGTGGAAGTGAGAGGGAGAAAAAGGATCAAATTAATTATAGCAAGATACATTAGGAAAATGTCATGAAGAAAGGTTTAATAAAGTAGTGGAGTTTTGAAGCCAAAAAAATAATGAAAATCTTTGCTTTTTACACTCTTATGTTGTGAATCAGTATAGAAAATAAAATAAATAACAATGTGAATTCAATGATGAACATTTGAGTTGATTATAAAGTAAAAATGGAAAGGAAAGAGCAACAGAAACTAAACATTAATTTAAAAATTTGTAATAAAAAAGTTATTGAAGAAAAATATTTAAAAAAAAAAGCTTTAAAATGTTTGAAGTTATTCCAAAACTTTAAACATAAGGAAATTCAACGAAAATTATTTTATTCAGTTTTTAGACTGAACTTTCAGCCTAAAAAAATGAGTTTTATATGAAAATTAAAAATATGTTGTAACAGCTAAAAACTACTTGGAATAATGAAAACTATATATATATATATATATATATATATATATATATATATATATATATATACTCATGAAAACCAGATCATCATGGTTGAATGAGACCCTACATCCTGATTATCTTAAAAACCCAAAAAACCAATAGGTTTGAAAAATAAATTTAGATAAAGAAACTACAAGTTATTAGAAAAAAACTCAGACCACTAAAATTTGGACATGTGTGGTCAAAACATTTCTAAATAACAGGCTTCTTTAACTACCTTGAAGAAAAGCTATAGAAAAGAATGTAGTAGAAGAAAAGCTTTAGAAAAAATGTAGTAGAAGAAAAGCTTAAAAAATTAATTTAGTATAATAAATCATAAGATATGAGTTTAGTAGAGCAAAGCATTAAAAATGAATTTAGTATAAAAAACAACTGTTTTTGTATGTAAGAGGCTTCTTTAATTTCCTTAGTTGCAAGTCCCTGGTCCCCAGGCAATACTTCTAGTATATATGTAAAGTGGTGTCTATAGAATTGGATTGGTTGAAAGGAAAGAAATTACAAGAAAAAAACTAAATACTAAAATAAAACACAGTCCAAATGCTGCTATGGAGGATCAATCTAATAGAAATTGTGTTTTGAATGTTGAGAGAATAACATAGATTGATTTTAGAAATAGGGTTGTCTATGAGAAAATACAACACAGTAGGAGAAAATAAAATTCTGTTAAATCTACATAAGCCAATTCCTAGATGATCTATGAAAACTTTTAGAGAAAATCTATCTTATTAACAAGTAGCATAAGCATATAAAAGTAAGGGGCTTGATAGCACTCCCTTTAAAAAGGCTGAAAACAAATCATTTTTAAACTATTGTTATGTGGGTAAGCTTTTGCTAATTTATATCTCAGATAAAGGATTATGTAATAATAACAATATTAGTGTGGGTTTGACGAAATCTTTTTTTGTATGTTATAATCATATTCATACAATAAAAAAAAAAATTCTTTGTTGATTTGGATTAAAAGATAAAAAAATAACCAAGTTTAAAGTGCACATAACTTGGATATTTATGGATAATAAAAGTACAAGTACATTTGATTACAATATATCTGATTATTAACAGAATTGAATAAGAAATTGATATATTATTTTTAAGAACTAACATTGAAAATACAAAGTAAAACATTACTATTATTTTTTAAAGTAAAGTGGATTCTTAGAATAATGGTACAAAAGCCTAAATGTCATTCATTTTTGAAGATTGATTGATAAATTTTATGGCATATCAATCCTCTATTATGGATTACCTATGCCAGAAAATTCATTTTGGAAGATATCAAGGGATTTGAAAGGTGTTAGGTATAAGTAAAGATTATGGTAAATATGATAGGTTTAGTGATTGAAAAACAGATGTATTTAAAATTGTCTTTTAAATTTTTATAAAAATTAAATATCTCTAAAGTTTTTGGTTCAATCATTTTTAAAAAATTGTAACTAATTCAATTCCATTAAGTTGTATATGTGTATTGAGAGAGTAATTCTAAAATATAATCAGATATACTTACAACAGCTCAGGGTTGAAAAAAAAATCAAAATTTGAATACATTTTAAATCAGGGTCATTTGGATTTACCAACAAGCATGCTGATTAATTTTGTATACCAATGAGCCATTAGTTTCCATCTTAGTCCAGATGATGATATCCAGTTCAGTTAATTGCAGTAGGCATTTGAAGATGCATAATATGCAAACTTATGCCAGATACTTATATAAAGATAAATATATATACATACAAACACTACTACTTCAGTGAAGAACACAGATGTTGCCAAAGGGAAGAAAGAAGAATGGACCCTCTATTGATAATAGAGTTACTAATAGTACTACTAATACTTTACAATTACAATTGGAAATAGTTGAATATGGTTCATGTAATAGTTGGCTTGTTTCATAGATTTTCTTATAAAGTCAAAGTTCAATATCTAATCCTTAGATGAGTTTTTTTCACAGTTTGTAATTACTATTTATTTTAACACTTTTAAGATTAGTAGAAGTAGGATTAATAAGGAAAAAGAAATTGACAAATTTAATGTAGTGCATTGATGAGTTATAACAGCTGCATTGATATTGACAGTTTAGATATGAACACTGAAAGAGGTAGGTTTTCTCCTCTATCTAATTCCCTTAAGTGGATTAGCTTGCATTTAAATGACTGTTTCTACTTATCAGAATTAGTCTTTCAAATATTGCTTCTAATTCTATCCATTAGCCATTATAGTTCTGCTGGTGTTTATATAACTACTAAGGTTTGTAGTGATGTCTTCTATTTAACCCTGGTTAAACACTTTTCCTGTCATTTTGCACCACAGTTCATCAGTCAGAAAAGGATAAGTTAGTTCTAAGAACTGATTGATAAGAATGTAATATCTTGTACAGCTGCAAGGAAAAATCATAAGTAGATAAAGTTCTTAGAAGAATCAAATTTTGGGTGGCAATCAGTTCTTAGAGCAGATTGATATAAATGAAAAGAAAATTGCCAATAACAAGTTATGGGGTGTCAATACTCTGGTGGCATTGTTTTTAATAAATTTATGGCTTGTTGAGTTTGATTGATTTAAAGGCAAAGTTCATATTGCAGAACTAACTTAATTTTATCCTCTAAATTTCTAAAAAATCAAAATCATAATAATTATTATTTGTATATTTATCATGAGGACTATAGTTCTTATCTTTATTAATGCTGAATTTACAATTTTTCAGTTTTCTTAAAATTTTGAAATAATAAAGATAGAATCTAGTCCACGCAATTATACAAATTATCAATTATTATCTCAAGGATTCCTAAAAAAACAAAATTAATCAATAACGATTAATTCAATTTTTTCTTTTAGCATTGTTCTGTTCTATTTTTTATACCACATTTGAATCATTTGACTTTTCATTTTATGCTGTTGCTAAAAAAGGACAAATACCCCTAAGTATCATACCTTTTACGAAGAATTTCACAGTTATATTATTTGTTTATGCAAAAAGTAGCTTGTAGTTAGCATTTAAATTCTTTTATTGTCATATGAATTTCTATCATTTTATGATATTGGATTGATTTTACTGAAAAAATAAAAATAGAAACAGTATTTAAGCTGAAGTTTCAAAGAAAAAAAAAGATTCTTTTCAAAGGGTTTTAGTATGAAATGATTGTAACAATTTGACTGAAATTTGAACTTGTGTATTATGATTCCTAAGTCAAAGCTATTATAACTAAATAACAATATCTTTTTCTTAGCTCGATAAAAACAAAAGCAGCAAAACAAAACAATAACAAAAATGAAAACCAAGAAATTGGTATTAATAGTTTAAAAGATAAAAATAACAAGATGATAGCCTGATAAAATGTTTTTGAAGTGGATGGACAATTATTTTTTTTTTAACTACACACTTAATTCTTTTCTTCAGATTCGGTTAGTGACAGCAAAAGTAGAATCAGCTATATATTTGTTTAGATGACAGTAGAGTGGTAAAAAAAATTGCTAAATTTGAATACTGGTCAAAGGATACTATTTTAGAAAATTTAAGTGTAGTCTATTTGATTTGTTGCTTTAATGTAGATTATCAGAGGGATTAGGATATTTCCTACCATTGAACATTATTTTATTATAGTTTATGAACAAAATTAGATATTATCTAAAAACATACTATTAAACAGCAATGAGTGGCAAGCAATGTTAGAAAAAGAATAGTAAATGAATATTTCAATGCAAAACTTTTAAACTTAGCATAGGTTTTATTATGACAATTATGTATTATCTATCCAAAGTTATTAATTTGTCAATTTAACTAAAAAGATAAGTTTAAAAAATATCTAAAACCAAAAGCTTGTCTTAAGATTTAGATGAGGGACTGTTGGTTTTATGCTGTGCTGCTTTCATACCTTTTTTTATTTTTTATATTTTATTATTTTATTTTTTTTAATTTTTTATATTGGGTAATTTTTCATAATAAAATTTTTTTTTAAATTAATGAAAAACCAAGGATTAGAGTTATGAGAGTGTGGAAATTCATAAAAATCAGATTTACAGTTTTATATAAAAAAAATAAAAAACCCATGTCTCCTAAGATGTGACCAAATCAATATATGGGTTCTGTGACTAAAACAAATAAACAAGCAATATAGAGAAGAAAGAATAATCTTTATTTTCCCCAAACTCCAAAAGCCATCTTCTTTACTACACAATGAACCAATCACAAAGCGGGTAGAATATCTACTCATTGAAATGATGTAAATAAAAGAAAAATGGTTCTAAAAGAGTTTTTGTTTATTCATTTTTTACTTCTTGAAAGATATTTGACATGTCAAAAGAGTAAAATGAAAATAAATACATGGATTATTAGTGGAAGGATTAGAAAAATAGGAATTGCTTTATAGAGATTTATGCCTAGATTTGTAGAAATTATATACAAAAATGAAAATGTCCGCTTGCATAAAAGGCCATATCTATTTTGCTTCTTATACATTATGCATATAAATTTATTCTCTCACATAAGCCAAGAGCTAAAAAAAAAAAAAAGACCTAGCCATTTAATGCATCATCAATTCATTGTATACAAATATATATATTTTTAGTCTTGTGTTATAAGGAAGAAATGATGATGTGTCATGGTAGGTTTGAATCTATATCTACTAAATTTTAAAAACTGCATAACCTCTGCTCACCAAAAAAAAAAAAAAAGGAAATATATTTAAACTTAAACTTTCTACATTTCCATATCTAGTATTTAAATGATTTATAAATAAGTATTATAGTCTTAATAAAGAATTTTGACTAATATTGGCACAATTTATAAAAATATTAATTTTTCTTCTTTTTTTTTTAAATAACCTGTTTCTTATTTTAAATGAATTTTTTTTTATTTTTAATAATATATTCATTCATTTGTTGACAACTGAAAATTCAATTCTTTGTTATAAAGTTAAGTAATAAAAATTTAATTTTCAAATATTGATTTTAAAAACATGATTTTATTTTTCATTCTGTTACTGCTAAACATGATAAATTCCAAATATTGAGGATCTATTAGAAGTACAAAATACTAAGAATCCACGAGTCATAGAAGGTTTGCTTAACTTTAAAAAAAATGGAATCTTTCATTTTTTAAATCAAAAGATATATTATCTCTATAAAGTCATTTATAACCAAAACAAAATTATTCTTAATACAAAGAAGAAAACAGTTATGCAAAAGGCATAAGAGAAAACATTATCCTTTTGCTTATGATTCAGAGATAAATGTTTGTCTATTTCTGAAATCCTTACATTGTTTGATTCTAAATAACACCAGGCTGTGACACCTAAATAACATGTCTTTTCTTTCCTCTAGTAAAATGTAAAGATGAGGAAATAAATATGAAAAAAATAAAAAAAATGAATAAACAGTGTTTTTCCTGAATGTGAAAAGAAAGAATAATAAAAATTGAGAGAAGAGAAATTGTATTGAAAATTTCCAATGTCTTGCCTTCAGGATTTTGTTTTTGATTTGTTTTCAAGGAAGGCTTGAATAAGGAAAATAGCATTTGGTGTGAAGGATTTAGGGGTGGGAAGAAGGAAAAGTGTTGGAAAAAGAAAAGTTTGTGTATTTGATTCATTCTATGAAGTTGAAGGACTTTGTGGAAATTTAAGGAAGGGTTTTTTTTTTCTTGCTAAAGATTTAACTTGAAGTTGTAAGGGAAATACCAAATAGAAGATGAAATAAGAAAGAAAATATTAAAAAAAAAATAATATAAGACAGATGAAAGAAGACAAAGAGAGAACTGGTAGAAAGAATCAAAAGAGCAAAGAAAGTTTATGAATAAAGAATAATAAAAATGAAAAGAAATTAGGAAAAAAAAAACAAAAAAAAACAATCCAAAATTAGAATGAGCAAGTTTAAACGAATATATTATCAAGAAAAACAGGAAAAAAAAACAAACAAACATTAATTTTTGAAATAGGATTGTCTCTAGAGGGTCCATAAGAAATTTCTTAGTTGGAAGGGGAAGTACACCATATATATTAAAAATTAGAGAGATGATTCATTTAGGAATTTTAAGACACAGCCTTAGGAAATTGAAGAATATTAATAGTAAAACAAACATCTAACACAATGTTGGGTGCCAAGTACCAGTGTTTAAGTCAATCTAAGCAAATGATTTTCCTATTTCAATTATTTTCCTATAACTCATAATCTATGAACATACTATAGTTGTTTAACTATCAGCTCTGATTACAGTATGCATGCTTGTATTTATCATATTTAAAAAAATTGTAATACTATTTTTAAAAAAGTGTTGATTTATATATTTTTTATTGAATAATAGGAGAAATATATGAAGGATTAGGTATAGAATAGATTCTGGATAATTCAGGGTTAGAACTAAAAATTATTTTTGACTTCTTAACTAAAGTTGTTGATTGTTGCAAATACCTTGGAAATCACCAGCTTCCAAAATTCCAAGTAGTGTTAAAGAGAATGTAGAATAAAAGCTCTTAAGCTGATTTTTTTTTAACTTGAACTTTTATTTGAATTGCATAAGTCATTGGCTTCTAACAGAACAAAGGGAAATAAAAAGCATCTAATAAGTCCCAATTGTGTATTTATTATTTTTAAAGTAAATTTTTGATTATTTGATGAGGGGAATTTAGGGAAAAAAAAAATATCCATCCATCCATCCACACACACACACACTATTTCTCTCTCTCTCTGAGAAATATCTGGAAGAAAAATCTTCACTAATCAGCTGAAAATCCTAAAGATATACCAAATCTTATATGTAAATTGAGCATTACTAATATAAATGCATAAACAATTGGCGTTACATGTACATAATTGAAGAAAATAGGTGAATCTAATTCACTGAAAAAGGATTTTTTTTTTTACTGGTGAATAAATACATATACATAAACAGGAAGATGAATATGTATCATTGCCTTCAGTAATATTGGCCTAGTTGTGTATACTCTGACACACAATTAAAGCCATTGCATATTTTTATAAGACATTGATTTAAACATTTTGTTTACACAAATACATGGGCAGACTGAGAGTCTTATGGGCTCTCAAGCAGAAAATTTAATAAAGCCCCTTTCCCCATTTTTTACTCTGAAATGCCACTTGTAGGGGCTGTGCAGCATATTGGTTTAACCATGTCCTGTAGTCAGCTATGGCTATAACACGCATTATAATGTGCAGGCAAAGATGAATAACCAGAGTCAGAATGCATGTAATAAAGTGTATAACAAAGATATCTCTGATAGTTTTAGAGATGGGCATGGTTCGAATGACTGATGCCACAGTCTGCCCCTGCACAAATATATTAACTCTATCATGAATATACAGGTTCCTATATTTGTATCCATTTACCATAAGACCATGTACTCACTTACACTCAAAAGTACAATAAAATATTTACACATCCACATATGATTAAAGCAATAGTAAAGTCTTATGGTCGAGTAAAACAAGAAAGCTCCTGTTCTAAAACAAATCTATTAAAGAAAGTGCATATTGTATTTCCTAATTTTTGAAAACAGATCTTGTCCTTGGGATAATCTGGGAAGACAGGATAAAAAATGATGTTGCAGATTTCTTTTCTATGACTAAATTCTTGGAATAGCATGGGAAAATAAAAGCCAAAAAAATTATAAGAGAAAGAATAAAAAGTATCTAAAAATGTAAGTGTCCAATTATGAGTGTCTGTACAAAGATACAAATGATTTTAGAGAATTTTATGCCAGGTTTAAGAAGAATCCTAGATTTCTGCATGGAAGGGAATCATGTGAATGCACCAAATGATGAAAGACTAATGAGGTAGCATTTTAGGGATATCAGAAAATATATTGAGGAATTTCTTTCTTTGGTTTTACATTGCTTATCTCTTTTAGGGGAAGTCAGGAAGGAGGAATTGTTTTTGATTTATGGTATTCAGTGCAAAACCAGAATCATAAAATACATATGAGAAAATTGAAGAATCTGGTATGCTCTGTAAAACATAACAGGAAACTAATTTTACAAAAATAATTCTTGCAGTTGGTATTTATTTCTGGGGAAGAGTTGATTTCTAGTGTTTTCTGGATGGTTATTTAGATTAGAGTTAATGTGCTTACCAACTAATTTAGTTTTCGTTTAAATCATTGTAATTTAAAGTTTCTAAACTAAATCAAATCTAGCTCTACTAGATAAAACACTATGGAGGTATTCAAATATTGGAAAGAATATTTTTTTCAAATTACAAAATTCGTGTTAGTTGTTTTTATTTGTACATTACTTTTTAGAGCTGGTCAAAGTCAAAATTCAGCGGATATGTGTAATTTGGTTTCAAAAGTAATAGAAGATATCTAGTAAGAACTCTTAGAGGAGCCAGACAAGATAATGAATGATCAAATAACAAAGATATTCATTCATTTAATGCAAATGGGTAGACTGTCCCCAATTTGAACGTATGTTGATTGAATGAAGTTTTAAAATTCCCCAAATGATAAATCAAAATACATTTATTGATAACATAATACAAAGATTATAATTTTAGGATTATGACCACAAAAATATAAACAATATTATGGCATCTTTTCTTTAAATAGTATCCTAATTATTTGCTGGAATGGTTTTTATAAGTCTGATTGAAACTTATAGAAAGAAGATTTAGTTGGCTTTGATGCGTTGATTTTTTGACAGAGAGGTGTCTGTCTTATTGCTATAATTGTGTAAATTTACAATGCATTATAAATTCTGTTCTTTTAAACAAAAAAGATACCCAGGATTCATTTTTATTGCTACTTACTGGTTTACTTTTAAATAAATAGAAAAAAAAACTTGAGAATTTATTTTCATAAAGTCTAATCAGTTAGGTTTTGTAACTTACAGGAGCTTAGAGTATCTCAAAGAAGGAGTTAAGTATGAAGTAAGTGTGAGGTCAGTTCAGGTCATTAGTGCCCTGTTTAACAGATGGCCTTCTACTGAAGCAGATAAAAGCATGCCATCTGGCAATGAGAGTTCCTGCAAAGGAAGGGCACTTCTCTGCCATCATAGGGCAAAAGCACCATCTTTCAATGTCATCAACATGTATACTTTTTTCTCTTCAAACTAACAGGCTTCTGTATTTTTTTGACATTATCTCAAGGGAACTAAGTGCACAACATTTTAAGTTGATTACATCTTGGAGATGAAATGAAACACTTGTTGATCTACATGGAAGATAAAAAATGTCTGGGATTAAATCTTATCTGAAATAAGGGTTCTGGAATTAGTGAATTGCTCAAGTAATGTGCAAAATTTGATTAAAAACTAATGAACAGTTAGAGGGTATTTTTTCTTGTCTTTTTTAAAATACTTCATTGAAAAAAATTATGTATATATATTTTTAAAAAACTTAGCATAAAATTAGGCAACCAATTTGATCATAAAAAGAAAAAAAAACATAGTAGTTGTATATATTTATAGTTTTATTTTTTTTAAATCATTTAAGCTAGATCTGAAAACCTATTCCTCATATGATTTTTCAAATTATTGTAATTCTATCAAACCCTTCTGCAAATCATCCCTTCTTTAGTAAAAGAATACATTATGGGGTATTCATTACAATTTTTGAATTTCTCACAAATGCACTTTATTTAAAAAGCAGTTGATTGTTGGAATTTTCTCAATGGTTCTTAAACTTTTTTATTCTTAGTATTCACTGCTGATGATAGAGGTCTATTCTATTAATCAACTACACTGTAACAAGAATAGTTTTTCTTATTTAAAACTTTAACATTTTTTTCTTTTCCATTTTTCCTTTCTTGTTGAATAAGGACCTTTGTCTTAAGATTACATTTGTCTTTATTGAAACCTGTACAATTTAATTCTGCCTAAATGCACCAAATTTAAAAAATAGTTTTGGAAAATTATCAAGTAATATTTTTCTGTGGTAATCATTTCATACTTTCTAATAATATTAATGGAAATAGAATATAATTAAAAACAAATAATAAGATTACAAATGTTTTAGCACCGTATTATGGTAGGAGCAAGACATTAGGTTTATTTTCCTTATAAAATAGATATTATCAAAGTATAAATTGGTAAAATACAGGTAGAAAATTTATCAATTTGTTAAGATTCTTCATACATAGAAAAACTAAAAAAACTAACTTTCATAATATTTTGGAAACAATGAAACTTATTGGATTATTAGCCTAAACATCCATTTATATTTGTATTCATTTATATTTTATTATTGTTATTATAATTATTAGTAACTGATCATTTATATATTTTTAAGTAATAATTTTTATTATTTTCTGGCTGGTAGCCATTTCAATTGAACAATGGCATTTGGCAAAAAGTGCAGCAAGTGAAATTGGATTCTCTGAATATATTTACATGCCTTTGTTCTCAAGTAACATAGAAACTTCACTATTTTTTTTTATTAATGGATCACAACTCTGTGATTTACATTGCATTAGCATTGAGAGTTTTTTTTATGGCTATAGCAACAATGCTTTGAGGATGAGACCCAGAATACTAAAAAGGTTCATTAATCAATATGTAGGTAGGTAAATACATACTTATGAGTTAATATGCCTGTAGGTCTATATATGTGTGAAACAAAGAATTTGTACTTACAATAAAATATATGTTTTAAAATCTTTAAGTAAAAATTGATGTGATATAGAAAAGTAATCCACTAACCCGTGTGAAAAAGATTGTAGTGAGAAACTACATAGTATTCTAACTTGTCAATTCTCTACATAAACAATTTAACTTGTGAATTCCTATATATTCTTGTTTTAGATTTATTCAAAGGTTTTTAACTTTCTTTCATCTACCTGGGAATTAATTTATAACACCAGATATAAGCAATGTTTATCAACCAAAACTAGATATTAAATTGTTCCAAAGAAGTAGACATAGATGCATTTTAATTCTAGTCATAAGAGAAAAATTAAAATAGATATATGACTATTTTGATGTTATTGTTAGAAAGCTGGAGATACAAGTAACATTAATACAAGTACACAATAGAAATAGATACATTTCTAATAAATAAACTTCAATGATAATATTTAAAAAAACGAAACAAAAAAACATATACAATTCAACTAACAGCATTATAAAGTTATATCTTTGGTCAAACATTCTGACAGGCCATGCCAGTTGAGTTGAGAACAAAAAAATTAAAAAAAAAAGGCTACAGCAAAACACATTTGCTAAAAAAAAGATCTGTTTATATTTGAAGAAAGTGCTTACAAACACCATATATGTGTGAGGAGGAAAATTTTGTTATATAGATTGTAATATATAATTAGACACTAGATCAAAACCAAAAATCTAAAAAAAAATGTTTTGAATTGGAAATGAACTTCACACAAAACTGTTATTGTAATAACAAACTTAATAACTTTGTTTTGTCTCATTGGATGTATTAATTATGAACACGGCAGGATCTCTCTTAATCGAAAATGTTCAAAACAGAGAATATTGACTGATTAGATATTAGTATGACAATGAGAGGGGAAAATATAACTTTATTGAAAACACTATTTTGATTAAAACTCTATAAGTCTGATTTGATACTTTTAATCACTCATGAAACAATGATAATAATAATAAAAAATAGTTTTATCAGTAAGTGTTTAAGTTGAAATTATGAAGTGAATAAAAATGACTGATGGTTATTATTATTAATATTATGTTCAAACAATCTATAAATCCATAAAAGTGAGATGGCCTGTGTGTGTGTGTCTTATAATCACATGGTTACGAATTTGATTTAAAAAAACAATAAAATGGCATAATTGTTGTAGTTATATTGGCTAAAAGAATATCTTTTCCTAAACTAAATGAATAGTAATGTTCTTTACAAATTAAGTAAAGTATTTAATCTGTTGGACATGTAAGTTCAGAAGTTGAATTTTTATTAAATTTCAGTATTTTTGTTTTTAGGGTAATGATAAGAATTGGCTAAGATAATTTCTGAACTTTGCGATTATAAACTTGGCTTGAAATCTTATCCTTCTTGTTGCTGACTTACAGGAAGACATTTGTGGCTGATAGACAAATTAATGTTTCCTTTAGATAAGCAGAAAAAGAGAGAAGAAAGCAGATCCAAAAGAAACTGGATCAGGAGAGAGAGAGAGAGAGCAGTAATGGTTTAAAAAAAAAAAAAATAAAATTGATAGATAATTACAATGAAGAAATTTTATGGAAATAGATATCTGTAACAGCAGTATAGGAGTAGAGATACCAATTGGCATCATCAGAGGTGGGGGGAGGCAGAGGGAAAATTGCATCCACAAGGTTGACAATTATTGTTGAATCAATATGTATAGCTGGAACTACACAGTTAGGGTTAAGTGAGCTTTTCATTTGGAACAAATTTTAATTTCTTTTTTAATAGAATAGAATATTATTTCTTTCTTGTCCTTCTAATCTTTTATAAAATTCTCAGCATCTAAACTTTTGATTTCTTTTCTTTGAAGGCAAATAGAAGCTAAAGAGTAATGCTTCCAATTTCAGTTTCTCCATCCGTTAGCTAATTGATTAATTACTTAATTTATCATCTGCATTATTGGACTTTCAACAAGGCTGACAATGTATGTAATAGCCAATTACTATTATATTATGATAACAAGATCTACAGGAGGAAGCAATTAGGATGAGTGCCCAAATTGACATCATCAACTGTCAGTGGCTGTCAATGAGGCCAGATTTTTTTAGTGTGATGGAATGCCATTGATAAAAGCCTCTAGTATCAAGTGAACCATTTTAGATGAAATTAAATAATAATATATAGTTCCAGAAGGCAAATTTTGTCATTGCAAATAATCTTTGTTTTAATTGTAAGTACAAATTGGCTGGAATAAATAAAGATTAAATTAAAATCAATTGTTATTCTACAGAGTCTTAAAGTTAAACTGTTTAATTTTCAATGAAAATAAAACATTTGAAAAAATACCACATTTGTTTAAAAGATCAAAGCTATCAAATGAATCAGTAATTTTTGGATCTTTCAAATTGAACCAATTGAATTTTAATTTATTTTGATTCTACTACTTCTTGGTTAATTTATTAATTTTAGCATTAGATTATAACAATTTTGATTTGAATCAACAACTTAACAATGTAAAGTATTAAGTAAATTACTTAAAAAAAATATAAGATAACCTCTTTATATTTTAAGAATTTAAAGATTACACTTACATGCGAAAATGTTAAAAGATAAAGATCAATTAAACTCTACAGAAGTATAAGTTTGAGTAAGAAAATATGTATTAATAATGAGTGTCTAAAAATATATCTGAGTGACACCTGTTCTAATATGCTTTTTGGCAGGTTTTGCAAACAGCCCAACGCTCTTGATTATGATATTTACTTGGTGAGCACACCCAAGTTTGGCACAAGGCCATTTTTACGTGCTCTTACCTGGGCTTTTTATAT
>JAUZSX010076595.1:0-19094 GCA_034780655.1 Idiosepius hallami
ATAGGTTTGGAATATAGAGTTTTTTCACAATAATGTCAGTTTTTTTTTTTTTATAAAAGCGTTTTGAGAAGAAAAAAATCCTCGATCCCCGCCACCAATTAAATTAAACAAGTTTTTAACTAACACTTACGCTAAAGATGCATTTTTTTTTAAAATTCGGCAAATAGTATTTTCTCATAGAATCCTTCATTTGTTGTTGTTGTTGTTTTAAATCCCGTAAAATCATTTCAATTATAAACATAATGAAAAAATCACGTTTCGAAAGAAAAACGTGAAAGAACATGGAAAAATTAAGATGACAAAACGTTAAAAAAACGTTGTTAAAAGACGCAGAAAAAAAAGAAATTACAAAAAAAAAAAAAAAAAAAAAGAATTTTTTTTTTCAAAATAAAAAAGGGACTTTATGAACAGATATTCTAATGATAAAAAAAGAAAAGAAAACCGGCAGAGTATCCATCAATAATGGAGAAGAAGTTTTCTAATTTAGATTATTCGAATTCTTAAACAACGAAGAAAAGAAAAAAAAGGGGAGAGAGTAGAGAGTGAAGAAAAAAAGAAGCAAGTTTAAAGTTGATTTAACTAAATTTATGAAAGAAACAAATTAACATTTGAAAAAGAAAAGGCCCCTAAAAAGAATAAAAAGGAAAGAAAAGATTTAAATTTTATAACAAAGTTCCAGGGAAATGACTGATTGTGCCAAAGAACGGAGGTCGGCTTTGGAATCTCTTGAAGAGCTTACCAAGATAATGGATTCTAACATTACCAAATTCGGTTTGTAGAGAGAAAAAACAAACAAAAAAAACTAAGTGTCCCCGTGTGTTGTCGGTCGGTGTCTCTACCGATCTCCGCACTAAAACAATATTTTTTTTAGATCGACAAGAAGATGCTTCTATATCGATATAACGACAGCAAATTCATGCGTAACAAAATGTCAGTGTGTCGCCGATTGCCCCCTTTTAAAGGTTCTAATTTATTTGTTTCTAAAATTATTAACCGTCCAAAACTAGTCCCAGTTCTTTAGGCCCTTAAAATCTAGGGGTCTCTGGCCAAAACGACTTCTAGATTATCGGTGTCTTTGTGTGTGTAATGGGTGTGTGTGGTTAATGCTCTACAAGCAAAAGGCAATTACACAATTCGAAGCAAAAACAACAGCGAATGTTTTTTAGTTTGAATTTTGAGTATTTTTTCCATTTAGGCACCTCGCCTCGCCACCAGCCACTCCCATTTAAAACCAAGATATTGACCATTTCGTTATTGGTTTTATCTAACAAAATTTATCAAATTTAACTGATTCCTCAGAAAATATTTAGATACCAAAAAAGTAGAAAAGGGCGAATAATCATTACTTTGTTGCGCCGAGTCGTGCTGACTGACTGGACTGACTGTTGAATAGGGTTCTGAGTTAGAATTTTTTTTCACAGCCCCAAAAACTAACCCACCTAGATTTTTAGAATTGATTGAAAAGAATTTAAATCAAATGTGCCAGCTAACATAGTCACACATAAATATACAACAAACACACACAACACTTACACACACAACACTTACACACACTGCAAGCAAACAAACACACCCAAACAAACACGATGTTGGTTGACATTAGGTTTTAATTGCTTTTCTGAAGAGCAACCTTCTTTAACAAAAGTTAAAGAAGCAACAAATCTTTTCTATTTGAAGGAAAATGAATTTAATTCAAATTTAAATTCCTATTCAAGATCTATATGTCTTCGCGTACCCCCTCTTTGGTGTACTTGCTATACACAAACAACTGGGTAACTAACTTGGCTGGTACCCCCGGACCCCACAACCAATAGTCAATCAATCAATACCTGTTAACAAAACAACGAGGTTTATGTTTTTGCCATAAAAGATATTTTCGGCATTCAATAACCGAAGTTTGATCGTTGATTGACCCGTTCGTTACGTAAACAAAAATATTTTGATTTTTTTTTTTAATATAGGATATCAAAAGTTTTATACATTATTATACACAGAAACCGATTTTCGCTAACTGAAAAAAAAAACACAATATTTTTGCATCGACGCATATTCAATGAAAGCTTATACAATATCAGAAATTATCAACGTTTTTTGGGGGGTGGGTGGTTTTAAAGGCAAATCATTTTTGGTGCCGAAAATAAACTAGAAATATTAAAAAATAATTTTCAAATTTTAGTTCCTTTTTTTTTTAGCCATGCTTATTTTTAAGCGTTTATTTTTGCAAATTCAAAGTTAAGGATTTCTTCTTATGTTCTTTCTTTCTCTAATTTAATTTACTATCCCCTTTCATTAGACATCATCATTCATTCACTAACAACAATTCAAAATAATTTTAAAAAATATACGATATATTGATTGAATTCAAAGAAAAAAAAAGAAAGAAATTAATCTGTCAATAGGGAGTGAGTGCACACACACCACCACACACCACACCACACTTGCTTGCACAATGCACAACAACAAGTGCAGTCACTGCAGTCAGTAATAGTCTTCAGTCAGTCTCAGTCAGTCAGTAGCAAATTTTTTAACAAAAAAATAAAAACAGAAAAGTTTAATTTTTTCATCACAATAATTTGACTTAAAGGATGATTGTAAAACGTTGTTTGAAAAAACAAAAACAAACTGATAATGAAATAAATCTCAGAGAATCGTTATTTCTATAGGGAGGGGCAAAAATGTTCATTTTCACCGTTCAAGTGTCAAACAAATTAAAGGGTGTTTTGTTTTTAATTATTGAATTTCATTAATGTCATCAGTGGCGGCTTGTGTTGTGTAGAGACACTGACTGCACACTACTCCCACCCACACTGACATCCAGGTAATATTGCAACCTAACAACCAATTATCATTTCATAAACCAGGCTCTTTTGTTTCGTTTTGTTGTTATTTATTTTTCTTAATTATTTTCTAAAGTCTTTTTATTAATAAAATTACTTTTATTGGCCAACACATTTTTCATTAAGAAGTTTTTTTTAAAACTATATATATATATATATATATATATATATATATATATACACACACACACACAAAATAAATGTAAACGTGCGTTTTTGCGTTGTTCTTTATTGCGTGTGTATGTGTAAAAGACAAGGTTGGTAGTGATACTGACTGATAGGGGTTGAGACAAAATATTATGAAGGTGCCCGCCCGCTCCTCCAATCTGCTGCTGCCCCGAAGATGAAGACAGTTAAAAGTCACATAATCGATTTAGTTTGTCAGAGGAAAAGATCTATTGATTGTTGGCTTTTTACTGCTGCTTTTTTAACGGCTGGCTGCTCTCTTTTCGCTGTTAAAAAAAAAGGAATGACAACTAATTCTTATCTTTCAAAGAGCACTTTTAAATTTTGGTACCTAGGTGTAAGATGTCCCTTCAACGTTTACTAGTTATTTTTCTCCTTTAATAAAAATTATAAAAAAGTTTAAAGAAAACTATTTTTTCATTCATATTTACTGAAATGGTATCTTCATTTCTTTTAATCATAATCAAGGTTAAAATTCAGCTTAAATTCAGAAAAGTTAGTTAATTGAAAAATGACCAATAGTTCTCTAACTTATCAAGAAATTGTCTCTTTAAGAAATTTTGAAATTTCCTTATTTGTTTTTTCAAAATATCATGTCAAAATTTTGGTCAAACTGAAAAAAATATTGGACATAAAGTAAAACCGTTGTCGATCGCCTTCAATAATAATTAAAACTAATAAGTCTATTTAAATAAAAGCAAATGCGAATAATATACTGATACCTAAAGAACATCATAATCCAAAACATCAAAATTGTCTCATTCCAGTAAATTTTCAGCGATTCCGAATAGTCATTGTTACATTTTGTTTTAAGTTGGTCAAAAGGAGAGATAACATTTTCTGAAGTAAGTTTCTTTAAGAGAAATCATACTAAAATTTTGTTGAATCTTACACACGTCTTATTAGTAATTTCCATTTTTAATTGTTCCCAAGGAACATAAGACTGCCCATCTTTAATTGACAAAATGTAACTCAGACTTTAATATTACACTAACTGACCATTTCACAGAGAAACAAAAGCATGAAAAATATAACTTTGCTTACTTTAGAAAATGTTAAAAATTAGATGGAGAATTACAAAACTTACATTATATAGATTATTATTCATTTCATCAACAACACCATTGCATGTAAAAGACGACAGACTTTTGTAAAGATCCACATGAAAATATGTTCTCTATCAGTTAAGCATGATGAATACTAAAAAAGTATGTTTAGAAACTAGTCACAAGTTCATCTTTGGGAACCTTCATGTCAAACTTGGGAGCCTACATAAAATCGCAAACTTTATTCACTTAGCAGGGACAGATTGTTCTTAAATGTCTGCAAAAGCATATAGCCTAGTTAGTATAAAGTGTTTGTTGTTTTTTTATAATTTTAGTCCTCTACAAATTATATGTTCAGTCCTGACTGCAGGCAGAAGGAACTATGAATACCTAAAATAGATAAGACTAAAACATGGGGGTATTTTACAGAACAAGAACAATAAAATCATAAGGATTGAATAAAGGATTTATTTAAAATTCTAGGAGAGAAAAACTACAACTAATAATAATAGTAATGTTACTAATAATGTTGTTGGCAATGTATTATTATTTATTTACTTTTTGCTTTTTTTTTTTTCTAAACTAGAGGAAGAAGAACGCTTCATGAGACGAAAGCATTCCAGAAAGCAGCACAAAGTGGCCGAGTCAAAGAGAAAGTCTCAGGCAGGCCATTCCAATTCGTCAAGACGGAATGTAACAGAGAAAGCTCACAAGAGAAGCCATCATCATTTGGGAAGTATGGTAATGCCGGTGCGAAAATCAAATGAGAAGAAAGGGACCCGCTCGAAACCAGATGGAAAAGAAAGTGGGGTTACGGGAAAAAATGAAGTTCTTTTGGGGGGAAGATCATCAGAGTTGGCTCATTTATCTTGCTCATCGTCATTATCATCATCTTCATCATCCTCTTCACCATCATCATCGTCATCCACATCTACAAGGGTTGGTCGCCCTCGTTATTCCAGTGGCCATCGGTATTGCATGGCGGGCAGCAGAGAGGTGGACGTGCATACAGCATCTAATACCAGTGGTCAGAGGAGGAGGAGACACTGCCTGAATCGAGAGTCACAAAAGAACGGCAAAATGAGAAGGAGCCGTTACTGTGGAATCTCAGAACGGAGAGGGCGTCATGTGTCAAGGAGGCGGGGCTATTCTGATCAACGCACTAAAACTGCTTGTGATACAGAATCGACCAGTGATAAAAGGGGGAATAACCTTAGCCGGGATTACCAGGGAGACTGTAGCCATGGCAACGATATTGATGATGATATAAATTATAAAATTGATCAAGGAGAAATTGAAGCCAAAACTTGTGACGATGTTTGCTGGGACCTTCCCGAACATTTATTAGATGAGCCATCAAAAAACCTTTATCCATTTACTAACGATGGAGGTCATCATTCTGGATACCCAGCAGACCAATGCTGTAACTCTTGGTCATGGAGAGAACATGATGAACAACTTTATGCGGACTATTATTACAACTACAACCAGTGCTATGGTTACTATTATGCTTACAACGATTGTTATTTCTACCAAACTCGACCTGAAAATAATAAACCATTGTACCATCCTGGACATGTTGTGTACGATTTTATTTTTGAAGACAAGGACAATGTTGTTAGTGAGGGTGGTGACATCCACATGCTTTACAGGAAGATCTGCCAAGATGTCAGTCATGGAAACTTTTCTGGCGTACAAGGCAGCCTGGGTTTCCCGTATGAATTCTCCGGAAGCCATTTCTTCCCACCAGTTCTCGACAATGACGTCAGCAATAATGGCGGAATTGTGGAAGAATCTTCCAGAAGAAATGAGGTTAGTGGAAGCTTAAAGGACAAAAGGCATGTGTGCATGTGTGTGTAAAATGTTTATATATTATCTAATTTTATTATCCCAATTAACTTTATAAAAATATAGTGATTATCAGAATAATCTCTCCTAAAATTTTGATACAAAAAAATCCAAATTCATTATCTTAAGGTAGAGCTTTAATCCTGAAAAAATGAACAGTTTGAGCATGAAATACAAACCTACTACAGATTTTATTTAAAAAAATAGAATGCCATTTAATTTCATGTTAATCATTTTTTTTTTTATTGTTGAAAGACAACACAAACACAGTTTACTGACTTACTGACTAGTATGGATTGTAATGGAAGAGAAAGTTAAAGCAATTAGATTCAATGTTTGAGCTAATGTTGGTAGGGACGTAATATTCTTCTGCTAAGAACATACAAAGGTTAACAAATCTGAGAAGAATCACATGAACAAGCTTGAAGGAATACCCACGATGACAACATTAGTCTGATTCTTTTAAAATAATATACCAAATGATGGAATTTCAAATTATTAAGTATTTGAATGTTTTGTTGTTGAGCATCCTTAATTTGGAAAAGTAGATTTTACAGAGAAAACATTTCTCAAAACATTATTAACATCTAAAAAATATTTGTAATCAACAATAAACTCATTAACCCTTTAGACCCTAAGAGGCCGATACATCGGACGTAACAACATAAGGCAAGAGAAGACAAACCAATATCTTGGCTTTAATATATTCCTCTAATATAACGACTGAGTGACTACTTGGTAATTTTGATAAGTCAGAGTTCAAAGGGTTAAGTAACCAAGTGTATCTCTCAATCAATCTAGAATTCACCACAAACTAATATTTATCATTTTCTTTATCCACTCTTACTCCATAAAGAATTTATCAAGTGAGTTTGCATAAGTTGTCACTGTTGTCACTGTACACCACACCAGCTTAACTTAAAATTGATTTTTTTTAATATAAGAATAATCAAATTCCATTTTCTTTTAAAAGATTCGAATCTGGTCACTGTATTCACTCTTTTTTTTTAAAAAAAAAAAAGGGTTCTAATTATTTTGACGTAGAAAAATTTATAATAAGCATTATTTTTTTTAAGTTTAATTGTTTACTGATAATAATTTTTTTATTTATTTGATACCTTGTGTTTATTTAGTTTGTAATTTTGTTTTCACTTGCCATTTTTCAATAAAAATCTGAATGGATGATGCAAAAGAGCAATATCATGTATAATAATATTATATACAGTTAATATATATATATTTTTTTTTATTACTAGGTTTTTTAATATTAATAATACTTGAAAACAAATCACATAGTGAGTGTCTTCAAAAATGCACCCCAATATTTTAGGAGCATGATCCAAAGACTAAAATAATTTTAAAAGTAAATTTTAAATTTCTTAAAAAAAATACTTCATCATTTAAAGAATTTTAAACTCAAGTTGTTTATATCTAAATATAGATTATTTTTCTTTTGTTCATTCTGGTTATAATTAATTACCACTGGATCTAATTAAAATTATTAAAATTAGATGAAGTCTTGATAAGTTAGAATTGAAAAATCTGGAAAAAATATTTTTCAATAATTTTTTATTTTCTAGAATGAGAAAGGAAAATTTTCTGCTATAAATGTTTTAAGTTTTTATTCTTATTACTTCCAATCCACAAAATACACATCTTGTAGTTTAGATTAAAAAGAAAATATTTTTCTCTAAAAGGATTGGCTGGTCATTTAGATTTCATGAAAAGCCAAACCAAGTTATTGTAGGAAAGTTTTATTTTCATTAAACATTCTCCTTAGAGAAAAAAATTGGTGAACTTATTGAAAGTAATCATTACTAAACGTATAAATCAAAAACATAATCTCAAACAAGTGTTGGTAGTTCATCAAATTTTATAATAGTTTTTATTTATACTTTTAACTCATAATAGCAAAAAAATAAAATTTGGTGATAACTTTTGGAAATGATGTAGCAGGATTCTTTGATAGCTTAGTTATCTTTTGCAGTCATTTAATGCTAAAAGCAATATTATTTTTTAGAAATATATTGGGTGGGGTGTAGAAAGACAAAATTGGACTATTCAGGAATGGGGATTCAAACCTCAGCCAAGAGTGTCAGCACTAAAGTCAGTGATATAGTGATTAAGAAAGACCAAAAAATTAACATCTACCTAAAAGAAAAAAAAAAAAGAATTAAGGTAGTTGATATGAGCAAAAATATTAAACTAAATGAAGTTGTATTTATTAATCAAGAAAAAAATTTTTTTAATTAATCTTTTACAAAATTATTAAGGAATAAATTTTCTATTGAATATTGGGGCAGGGACAAAACAACTCTATTGAATGCAAGTTTAATTTTGCCAAAGTAAAATTTTTATATTTCTAAAAAGATAAACACTTTCCCTCCAAAATTACATTTTTATGAAATTAAAATAAGAAAGAGGCTTTGAAAACTGAAATTATATTTAATATTTTTTTTAAAATGTGAAAATAAATTTGAACTTTTAAACGTTCCTTTAATGTAGAAATTTAGGTCAAAATGGACGCCAGCTTTTTAAAAAAAAAGTTAGCCCAAAATTAGTTTAATTATTGAAGTTTAATAAATTTTTCAGAATTTATGATTATTTCTTTTTACGTGGCTTATCGTAAATTTTATTTAAGTAAGTTTTTTTTATCACTTTATCAATTATTTGATTACCTTCCTCATAATATAAAATTTACTAGACATTTTGGTTCAGATTCATTTTTTTTAAATATTTGAGCGTATTTCTAAGGTAGCCAATGATTAAAGAAATAAAGGTAAAATTGAATTCATAAACGCATTTAATTTTTTTGTTCACCTCCACACAGATTTTTTTTCCAAAATGGGTCGAAGAGGAGGAGGAGGACATTGAACGTGTCACTTAAAAATGGCTTTATTTTGATGTCGAAATATAGCGGAAATCTTGGGGACTTGAACGAATTAAAAAATTTATATCAGCATCAATTTCTTTATCCACACTTAAAAATTTTTAATGTTTAGAAATATAATTTTGAATTAAAATTCGTTTATTAAGTCATTATTTGTTTTAAAAAATATCGTTCGGATTCCGAGAAATCAAAACGAATTGTTTAAGCTTGAATGAATTTTGTTTTCAATAAAATCCTTTGTAAGTGAACGATCTTAATCATTATCAAAATATTTGAAAAATAATTTATTTATTTGGTATGTAAGTAAAATATTTTGTTTAAAAAAAAAAAAGTTCCCCATACATCAATTTTCAAGAATTACAACCCGACTGACAGCTAAATTAGGAATCTATCCGACAAAGAACACAATTGCTAGAAGTTACGATTTTTTGTGACTATGTTCTAGCAAAAAAGTCACACACTTACTTAAAAAATAAGTACCGTAATTAACTATTTTCTTCTTTCGAGGAAAATAAGGCCAACACATCATGCCAAACTTCTTAAATTTGTCGGTGTGATTTATTTATACCAAGGACTTCAAAGAAAAAGCCATTTTTGAAGTAAATTTAGTTTGTTTTTTTTTAAAACCTCTATTAAAATTGAGTATTATATATAATAATAATAATTCCACGTTTCAATTAGGTAAATTAATTAAAAAAAAAAAGGGAAGAAAAACAAAATTTTGGTAAAATTAGACGAAACAGTAAAAAAAGTCTCGTTCGTTTTCAACAAACACAAAGAAAAAGGTGAGGGAAAGTTATAAGTAGAAAGGAGAATAAGAGATTATTACTTACCATTTACAGCTGATTCTTCGGGATGTTTGTTCAAGTCAGAAGAGATGAAATTGGAACCAACAAATCAACAACGGTGTGTAAGGGGGCGGGAAAGAAAGGCAAGACATTTTTCGCCTTAAAAACATTAGTAGAATTTAAAACCTTTTGTAAGTTGATTACAAGCTAAAAACACTAAATTCTTATTATTGGTTAGGTTGGTACCGAACCATAATTTCTGTTTCTAAATAAATTATTTTCTTTCATATTTGAAATATCAAATCCCCAGGGCTTTAAAGACCACTTCTACTTCACTTTCTTTTCTCAATATCTTTTTCAGTTTGTTAGCCATTTTATTTTCAAACGACTTCCGGTGCAAACTGTACAAATATTAAAAAAAATATATATATCATCATAAATAATTTTTTACAGATTTTTTTCTTTGAGATAAGATTGACCAGTCGTATTTTTATTTTCTAATTTATTTGTTTTAATAATTTTATTACTGAAAATAAATTATCATCATTGGAAAAATAAATTGGTAGTTACCCCAAAACGTTTTTCATTCAAATAATAACTAGCAAGTAAAAAGTTAGTTTTCGATTTTTTTTTTTTTTTTTGCTTATGGGAGGCTGGCTCTACCAACCAAAATACTTTGAACACGGTCCTTTGCAATTGAATCGATTTTTCAATTGTTTTTTTTTCTGTGGTGTGTTGTTTTTTTTTAAGTGGGGGGAGGGGTTGTGGTAACGTTTCATTGCTACTATATACAGAAAATTCAAAATTTATAAATTTCATTTTCAAAAATACGAATTTGTAATTCCCAATTCATTTTTTGTTTTGAAATTGTCCAAATATTTCCAGCCAACATGCCCAGTGTAGTAGCTGTTACTGTTCCACGATTCCAATACTTCATCAGCATCCTCCTCTATTAACAAAAATTCATTAACTATATTCAATTAAATTCTCAAATAATTTGTTACTATTTCAGCTTTTTCCATTCCAAGATCCTTATGCATTCCCAATCAATAAACCAGATGCAGTGAATAACATGTCTGAAGGACATATACACCCTGTGTGTGTCCCACCAACAGAAGATTACAGCAAATTCAAGGCTTTCCTCCCCAATGCTTCTGAGTATTCCCAGCGTCATGCAATCTCAAGTCGGGTCAAACAGGCTGCCCACAATCAAAAACACAACTCACCAGAAAGTTCTTCATGTGTTGAAGATGCTGAATTTGAAAGGGCCTTCAAGCGAATCATGATGGAACAATTTTCATTGTTTACCAATTTTACTCCAGAATTTAGTGAATGGTAAGTCAAAGCAAACACTACTATTCATTTTCTTCAGATAAAAATAAATACAACCTGTATAAACTGGGTAGTACAAACTATCTTAAAAGAATTTTCATTTGCTATCTAAATCTTTGTTTAGATATCATTTTTATAACTTTCCTCACAAAGCATTTACAATATAAAACCTACCACGCTTCCCTATTCATGCTTTAATTGCAAAAAAAGGTTGGTGCTATTAATTGACTGTGTGAAATAATTTTAGATTTAAAAACTGTTTACTAAGAAATTAAAGTTAAAGGATCTGATAAAAAGTGAAGAGATTTCTTAGGTAAAAGAAAAGTCACTAGTTGACTGAAAATATCATTGTTCTGTGAATGTTTTTCTTTTCTTTAGGTGTTTGGATTCTTGTGATTGGGATTATGGAAAAGCAGCTTGGAACTTCATCTATGATCCGGTATGTCTTCTTAAACTACAAAGAGTTTTCTTTTTCTTTTTACTTGAAAAAGTCCCTAACAAAGAGGACAATTGACTTGATGAATTTGATTATTGACATCAAAGTTTAGGAATAAATTGGTTTTGCAAAATAAAATATTTGAATAAATAGATAATTAATGAATAGAAGAAATTTATAAGTAAATTAGAAATATTTAAGATAAATAAATATTTAAAACAATGAACAATAAATATTGAATAAAATAGATAAAAAGTAAAATAATAAGATATAAACTATAAAGATAAATAGAAAATGTATCTCCTCATTGCTAAGGAATTGGTTATTGTCACAAATTTGTATTTTGTTATTAGATTATCAAATTACATTGGGGCAATTATGTTCCAAATATTTTTAACATAAATAATTTTTAAACTATCTGTAATTTATTTTATGCTGATCAACAAAAATTGAAGAAATAAGTTATCTTTTAATTTGTGATATCAACTAACTGGATATGGAAGCACTTTGCATAAACTTAATCCCTATTCTCAAGTAAATCAAATTTGAATGTAAATGTCTCAACATTTCACAAAACACAATGTTTATAGTTGAGTCAAGGGGAATAAGTTAATATTCTTACTTTTATTAAAATGAAATTGATTGATTTGTCAAAGGAATTAACTGTATTTTTTCGATAAGAAAACAAAACTTTTGTTTTGTTTCCCATTTGAAACTATGTGAAAAGTAAAAGCAACGAATAAATATATAGAAATGAGAAAAATAAATAAATAAAAAAAAAAGAAAACTACACTTAATTCTCTTATAACAATAAGATAATTTAAAATAATTAAATAAAGATATAGAGAAAACTTCACTGCATTCTGTAATAGCAATTGTGATTTAATCTAATAAACAGAGAAGACTTCTTTGCATTCACTTATAAAAATTTGAAATGGTTACCAACCAAAGGCACTTTTTTTTCCTTTGACAAGATAGTTTGAAGTATTGCAGAAAATCAATAAAAATAAATTTAACATCTTTTTAAAAACTTTCTTCATTGCATTGTAGTTTGCCTCCAAAGTTATTGATATTTATAAACTTTCCAGATGAAGATGCAATGCCAAAAAGTATTGGACCATCATTTTTTTTGTGTGCATTCAAATGATAAATAAAGCTGAGGTGTGGTTTGATATTTGTATGTAGATGATCCTAATGCACATTTGTGAATTTTTTTCCCATCTACAGAAACTGACAGTCGATGGTAGACCACTGATGAGTGAAGAAGTTTAATGCGAACACTGTCAGGATTTTTGTTTTTGACAAAATGACAAAAAAAAACCAACATATAACTATGGCGGCAAATTATGTATAAAGCTTAGTTATTTTCCAAGTGTATACGATCAACAAGATTCAACAGGCATTTGGAGAGGAACGTTGGCTTCAAAGATGACTGCCCATCAGTTGTAAGTGAAGCAAGTTCTGGTCATCCATGCTACGCTAGAATGGAACATTTAAGTGCCCTGGTGATGTAGCATTGGCATAATCATCACCAAGAGAATACTAATAGCTTGGGTCACGCTAATGATGGGCTGTGACACTAACAGCCAAACCTGTGGACAATTAATTACTTCATTGGAATTCTTTACATATGATTAGAAGTTTCCTGGCCAAACCAAACATCATTATTTTGTAAGGTTCTCTTAACATGGTTCCACACGACATCTGTCTCTTTCTCTCCCTCTTCTCCAAACTAGTGGAAGATGGCCCTGTAAAGGGCCAGATTTCAGTCTAGAAGAGATATCATGAAAAATTCAGTGAAACAGAATCATTGAGAAAAGTGTTTAACAACCAAAAAAGGGGACTAGTACGAAAGAAATTAAGTTTGTTTTATCTGAATACAATGATTTTTTTATGAATAAAAGTTGGATAATATGTGACTGCACGTTGTATGTTATTTATATAAACTATTTTCAATTCCAATTTTATCTATATCTATAAGGTTTATATATAACAATAAAGATGAAAAATGAAAACTAAATAACCTGTATGATAATTCACTATTTTCCCAAATCAAAATATCAAGATACTTTTGGTTCCAACCATTTTGAATAAAGAATCTTTCTGAAACTTTTTTTTGTTTTTTTTAAACAGGAAATTATTTAATTTAAAAATAATTTTTGATTTTGTTGCATTTCAGCGCAAAGTACAGAAAATTCCCCGTGAGGCTTATAACGTCTAAAAAAATTACAAAATAATAAAAGAAATAAATCAAAAGAATGTAAAGACAAATTCAAAACAAAAAAAAACAAACAAAAGTTGTTTTTTTTATGGAAAAAAGTAAAAAAAAAAATACATAAGGAAAAAAAAAAAGGAGTGATCAATGTCAATTCCTACATTGTATTTAATATGCAAATGAAAAAAAAATGTATTTAATATACAAATGAAGGGAAAGTGTCAAAAAACTGAAGCCAAGCTCCTCCCCAAACCCTTCGGACAACTTTGGCGCCCTTATCATGAATTTAACAAGAATAAATAAATAAGAGACAAAAAACAAAAACAAAAAAAATTTAATTCAAAATATTAATTTGGATTTTTGTTTTTTTTTCAATATTTCTTGAGTTTGAATTTTATTTATTGAAATTATCGCAGTCTGTCCAAATAAAACATCTATTTGATGCTTGAAAAATATTTTAGAAAAGTTTTTTTTTTCTTTCTTTATTTTAAATAAAATGTCAAAATAACTATTATAAGTTGTATTATTAAATCCCTAGCAGAGAGAGAAATAATCATACCTTTCTCAAGCATATGAATGAATATGAAAGATCATCTAGGATTTCGACTTTTTGATTTTTGTTTTAAGATTGTATATATGTGTTCCTCAAACATAGACAGGTTATCTATGAAGCTGCGTAACAGTACTGTTGTCCTCATCCTTATTGTTATATTCATAATGTTTTGGATGATAAACTTTTCAGTCATCTTCTCCTGAACTCCCAATTACCATAAGAAGATTGCCAAATTTGGTCACCTGAAGACGTCTGAAAAGTTTATCAGCTGAAACTTTGTTAATATGACAATGATGAGGATGAGGACAACCGTCCGAAAAATTGTTGTATAAGAAAAACAGTTTCTTAAAAAATCTGCTATAAAAAACATTTCTTGAGTAACTAGGTTGCATTTTTATTTAAAGAGTTTTTTTTTTAAGTCAACAAAAAGGTTAAAAAAATTAAAGTAAGATATCCCACTGAGTCCTATTTGTTTATACAGAAAAGTTTTTAGCTACAAAATTGTTTTTTTTTTTTTAAAAAAAAAGAAAAAAAAAATATATATATGGAATATTCTAGGTTTCAAAAAGTTCTACAGTATGTTTAATGAGTTTCAGTTCAGTATAAAATAGATTTTTTGTATGGAACAAAATAAGTTGTCTGTTTAGGTCATCTTTGACACTGCAGTTTCTGAATAAAAAATCAAGCCAAAAGAATCTTAAAAGATGCCTGAACCAAACCTTAAGGAATTCAATCAAAGATCTGTGAAAGTCTTTGGAAAAATTTGCCATTTAATATTTTTGATTTTCTTCAGACCAAATTTTCATTATTCTAATCATATTGGATTTTCATTCACAATCAAGTAAAAAAAAAAATTCTAAAGTTGTCACTTTTAAATCTTTTATGTTAAACAATTGATTATTTATTATCTATTTCTATAAAATTTGATTTCTAATTTTTTCAAATTATAGTTTTATTTTTATTTTTTGAGATGAGGCTTCGTAATTTAGGAATTAACTTTAATATTCAGACTTTTGTCCTCATCTTAGTAGCTTTTTGATGTTTCTACACACTTTATTATTTGGACTTTTGTCCTCATCTTAGTGGGTTTTTTTGATGTTTCTACACATCAAAAAACCTACTAAGATGAGGAAAAAAGTCCAAATAATAAAGTTAATTCCTAATTCTTTTTCCTTTGTTTCATCACACTTTTTCATTTGACAGAATTCTGACTACAAATGAATCTGCATGTGGTTCCACATATCCTTCACTCATTTTGCATAGTTTGCTGCAGACTCTACAGGATAGCCCCTTCCCCCCAGTACAAGACCCTCTACAAACTCTTTCCCTTTTCCACCAGTTTGCTTTACTGAGGAAGTAGCTCTGTCGCTCATGACACCTGCTTTCGATTGGAAAATTCTACTGTAGGTTCTGCACAAATATCTAGTCTCAAAATGAAAATCCTCTTAGATGTCATATTTATTTAGGGCTCACCTGAGGGCCAAATGGTTGACTCACCTTCCCTGGCATCGAGCATAGGTGTGTTGTCTCCATGATTTCCTATCCATAGCAATCCAAATTCACTAGCCCTATGTTTAGAACCACAGGTCACCTTTGGTGACATTCTTGAGAGAGAGATGCATATATATAAAAGCAAGGACAGGGTTATTCATGCAAATAAAAACAAATACAAATTTATATTTATGGAAGTTTGTTTTTTCTTTTCTTTTGGTTTAAATCAATTTTTATTGTTGTTGTTCTTTGACAAGATAATTTCACATTTGCACAAACGATACAAACCTAACTCTATGAAAATGTGAGAAAACAGGAAGCTTTTAATCCCAGAGTGCATTGCAAGTTACCAGTCACAGAGAAAAATCAATTGCATCTGAAGATCCTAAGAAAAAGCAAAGGAATCAAGCACAAATAATTGAAGGAGATGCAATGCAGCGATCTCATCACAGAAATTTAAAAAAACAAAATTTCTTCATAAATTTAGCCTTTTTTTTTCTTTTTTTTTTGTTTCTTTTTTGAAATAAATTCAAGTTTTTTTTTTGTATATAAAAAAAATAATTAAAAAAAAAATTCATCTTGGGTAGCAGATTACAGTTCTGGACCAAATATCTGACAAATTTGGGACCGGATTTCTGGTGTTTTCAGATCAAAAGTTTAACTTTCACTTTAAGTATAAATTATTCAATAGAAAATAATGAATATAGTTTTATCTAAAAGAATGAAATCAATTGTTTCATTACTTAAAATCTTTTTGGAGTGAAGAGGACTATATATTAGTATCAGAAGGGTTGTATTTAATATAAAAGATAAAAAATTATAAAAAAGGGAAAGGAAAAGAAAAGGATTCAATTAAATAGTTCTATTAATCCACTGAAAGACTGACTGTAAATGTAATTTATTATCTTAGTGTAATGTATATAGTATTGGATGTAAATGCTTAGATTTTAGGAAGACAGATATTTGGTCTGGTACTGTAGAAAGTTTCTCATTGGAGTAAACACTGTAGGCAGAGTGCATTGTATTGCTTAAATGTTAGCATAAATAGGCAAAGAGAATAGTTGGTTTAATATTGAAATAATTCTTAGGGAGATATATATCATTATTCTTTTAATTCACAATAAAAGCAACCAATATCATATAGGTATGAGAATTCTTTTTTTACTTATGACATTTGATAATACAGCAAGTTGATTTAAATAGAAAATGTCATAAATTGTTGGAAAAGAATAGTTTTATGTTCTTCTTCAACCTTGGAATTTGATAGATTTTTTTTGTTACATTTTTTTTTTTCAATAATAATATTTTTTTTAGCATTATACAGGATTTAATCTTGTAATGTCATGGCTACACAAACAGCTAGATTATTTCAAGTAGCAACTTTTAATAAATAAACTTTCATCCTAGCTAAGCAAAAAATATCACTGCATTCAGCACAGAAAGGGGCATCACTGTACTTACAGATCATTTTTACAATTAGCTAAGGGTTTTTTTTTTTCAAAGGTTCACAAAAGAAACACTTCTGGTTGGATATTATTTCTATCAGTGGACATTCATTCACTTGGCATTTTTGTTCTGTTTGGTTTACAAACGGATTTGTTTGTACTAAATATATATGAATCAATGTATAGAAATTGTGTTCTGATATATTCTTATTGTCTACGACAATAAGTAAACAAATCAGGTCAATTATTAATATATGGTCAAAGTATCAAAATGTGGCTTGGTTTGTCAAATTTGGGGAATATAAAAAAATTAGATACAAGTTTCTTCTTATTGTCTGTCATTAAAAAAAAAATAATTTTAAATAAATCGCTAGGAAAAAATTTATATTTTTTTGTTTTAAAAATTTTTTTGTTTTCTTTTTATAAAAAATTTACATCATTTACAACCCTGTAGTAAAACTAATTTTGATTATTGTAAGAAAAAAAAATTAAGAAAATTTTAAAACGTCAGCTATATACTTATTCTTTTTGTAATTTTGACATTATAAAAAAATTACAACACAATTTTTTAAAAATGCGTTAAATATGGAAACATTATCATCATTGTGTGTTCTTCAATGGCATCAATAAAGCATATTGATTGAAATATTGGAGATTTAAGATACTGAAGTGGAATAAATTAGATTTATTTTTTTACAAAGATATTTTATTTTCTTTAAAAATATTAATGATAAAAATACTAAGGATCTATTTTATTCTTTGCATCCTTTTTTGAAATAAAATTCTTGTTCTAAATTAAATAATTCAAATTACCCAGATCTTTTTAGGAAGAGAATTCATTTGTTAGGGGAAAAATATTGAAATGTAAAGTAGAACTCAAAGTCTTTTAAAAAAAAAAAAGTTCTTTCTCTAAGATTTGCAATGTTTGAAAAAATAATTTTTTTTTTCTTTTGAAAAAATATTTTTTAATTCTTGAAAAATATCAAGATTTTGTTGTTGTTAATTTGCATGGTTAATTGAAAAAAACTCTACTTTTTTGTAGAATTAGAAAGAGAGAAAGAACTGAAAAAGTCTTTGAGAATATGTTGGCTGGTTATATATATATATATATATATATATATATATATATATATATAAAGGAAAAGCTCTATATCGAGAAAGAACAAGATTCTATTAAGTAAAAGAATTAGAGTTAATTGAAGAAGACATATTGATTCCAAGTGTTTCATACCTAATGAAATAATGTATGAATCTAAAATAATTATTTTTATCCTTATAATGAAATCTTATTTAATGTTTTGTCAGTCTTTAACTCTAAACATCATCTTCAACGCATTGGCGTTGGTCAAAATCGCTGGGAGTTTGCATGAATTGGTCAATAATTTGTTGCATGCTTTCACGGAGTTCTTCAGGCGTTTCATTCTGTTGTTCCACACGAGATTCTTCTTGGATGAATGTTTCATCTCGTCCATCACGGATATATGTCTTTTTGTGTATTTCTTTCTTCATCATCAGACTATCAGGAGAAGAAGTGGAATGGAAAAGAAAAGGGAAAGGAAAAGAAATAAAAAAATGGGTTTATTAAATTGTTTTTTTATTGGAGAGAGAAACTGAGAGAGAGAGAGAGAGAGAGAGAGAGAGAGGGCGGTGGGAGAGAGAAAGAAATTGAGAGAAAATGATATTTAGTAGAATATATTTACTCGGTTGAGCACTAACCCAAGTTAGGCACAAAGCCATTTTTTATATGCTCATTAATATCCCTGACCTTTTGTAACCAGTGTTGCCCTTCACCTGGATAAGTTAATCTCCGAAGTTGAGCCCCCGTCTGCCCGAGGCTGCGAAAGATTATTACAATGATTTGAACTAGTGTAACACGATTCTAGAGTCCAGGCTTTTTACAAATGCTCCATTCTTACTCCCTTATAATACATAGTACAAATCAGTTTCATATCTGTTGTAGGGTGATCTCCCCTCACTTTCACGGAGAGATAGACTCGCCCAATAGCTATATTTACCGCTTACGAGCG
>JAUZSX010076705.1:0-19084 GCA_034780655.1 Idiosepius hallami
AAATTTGTTAAACCACCCATAGAAACTTGCTTGTCTTATCTGCTCATCCCCATAGACCTTCTTTAACATTTTCATAAGATTTTTGTTTCTTTTTTTTAAAGTTTAACACAAAATTTGATGGCATAACATCGTTCTTTATTTCCACAGATCGGCAAACCTGGTCACAAAACAAATATTGCTGCACTCAAACCTAGAATGAGAGGAAGTTGTCAGTGAAACATTTTGTAGTCTATATGTATATGTACTTCACCATGAAGTATCAGTTTAATTAAACCATACTTAATGTTTCTACTGAAATTCTTTCATCACTTATTTAACATACCTTATACATTATATACGCATATGAATATAATAATATGTATTAGAAAATGTTATCAAAGATGGAAGAATGCCAACTTTAGAATTTAGCTGACAAAATAGTCTGCATATAGTAGTACTATGGTCCCAACGGTTTCATAAATATGGGATGTTAGCCTATTTGAGACGGATTTTATAAGAAAAGTCTACATGGAACATAGGCACTTGAATCATAATGTGCAAGTTTGAATCATAGTCATTTTGTTCAAGTTCACATTTGGACCAATACCCTTTGGAAAGGTATGAATCCCCACCTAACCTCCACCTATGCATTAACTAGTAAATATTGTATTGTTAAAAAATTATGGATTATAGTAATTCCAAAATGAATGCCTTCTATCTTTTATTCCTCTTATATTATTCAGAGGCGATGGCAAATTGCATCGTTACGATGACTGAAGTAACCTTTGACCAGGATGTGCATCAAAAGTAGAGATGGGTCATTGAATTTGTCCTTGCCAAAAAAATTAAACCGATTAACATTCTCCGGTGACTTTTGAATGATTACAAAGCTGATGCAGTTGATGGTGATGGATACAGTTCGGAGATGGTTTCATTGATCAAACTGTTCCCAATGACAAGCACGCTTCAGAGACGAATATGGACCTCCTCATGTTTTGATTGTAAAATCTCAATGTGAATCATAGTAACTGTAGAAAAATAAATTCTGGAGCACAAAAGGTCGTTTGTTTTTATACTACCATTCTTGTCTTTGTAACTCTTTAACTTTTAAAAAATAACTTTGAAAAATAGGTTGCATTACTTTTGGAACGACCCTCATATTAACAAAAAATGTTTTCATGAAATGACAAAAAGGGTTAATATGCCGTATAACAAAACCAAAGCCAAAGCTAGTCACATATTTTACAAGTGTGTATGAAAGAAAGAAAAAAGTGAATGTTTAATCTAATAAAAAAAAGTTGATTTATTGATCTACGTTTAAGTCAACAAGAGTAGTTTCCCTTGAATTAATAAAATTTTTATTGAATTGATTTTTATCAACGATTTCCCTTTAATCGAGAGATTCTCAACCAGGTGTAAATTTAATCTGCAGATGTTGACTTGGTCTTGCCTACATTAGGCCTAGTTTTAACTTTTAGTTCTGAATCAAATATTGAATGTTTTTAAATCTAATTTCCTGAAATCACTAGATTAAAGTAAGTGTTTGTTTAGACTTTCTTATCTCTACGTTTGTCTTAGGGCTAGATCTCGATCTAGGCAAGACCGTACTAGAAGTGTACGGTCTTGATCTAAGCCAGCGATGAGATTCAGCTGGTTTGTTAGAACCTATTCTTAAAAAATTTGAATCCCACACGCACCACTGAATAAAGACCCTCCTTTCCATTGCTATTGGAAAAACTAATTTATTAGAATTGCAAAGTTTTTTTTTTAATCTTGTCATTTATTTCCCCTTTTTCACAGTCAAGTTGAATTATCTCCCTTTACACCTAACCTACAAAACCATCATTTTTAGAACTTATAACTTACTTTAATTTTTCATCCATTATCTTTTAAATTTGTATTATCTGAATAATCGTTATTCGAATCTTCATTTGAAATTTTACTCATTTGTAAAGATCATTAGATTTTGGGTTGGGATAAGGGTTAGGATTAAGTTTAGGGTTAATATTGAGATTATTAGAATTAGAGTTGAGGCTAGAGTTAGAGTTTAGAATAGAGTTAGGGTTGAAGCTAGGATTGGGATTGAAATTAGGGTTAGGGTTGAGATTATTAGAGTTAGGGTTGAGATTATTAGAGTTAGAGTTGATATCAGGGTTGAGATTAGGGTTAGGTTGAGATTAGGATTAGGGTTGAGATTATTAGAGTTGAAGAGAGGAAGAGCTCTGTTGGCTGGTCTGGTCACAAAGTTCTTAATTGGTGGTGTTGTTGTTGTTGTTAACTTGTATTACTACCTTTACATAATTAGAAAAAAAATTCTTTTTACATTAATTTTATCTATTTCACACACAGACGCGCACACACACACACTACATACACACACACACACACAAACACACACACACTCACAGAGACGTTTACTGGTTGGTACGACAACAGAGCACACACAGAACACATCCATCCATGAGCAGAGAGCACACACAGGACAAAGAAAAATACAACCATACACAGACAGAACACACTAGCTCAAAAACACACGCACCCACAAACATAACACACACAAACAACACAGTTGGCAATGGGGAAACAATAACACCAAATACCAAACACCACTACCACTACTACTCACAACAGTGAAGTTCGAACTTTTTCGAAGCGTATTATTATTATGCAAGTTCGAATCCCAGTCATTCCGTGCAATTCATAATGATCATGGGAAAAGTAATATTCTCACAATTCTTTTATTTGTGACAAAACAATCATGTAAATGGTTTTTTTAGCCGCAGCTGCCTGCAGAAGACGACGACAGACAGACGACATCCAGACTTCTGACACCTTTTTTTCTAATAATTTATTTTAACTATTTCAATACTAAAACCTGAAATAAACCAAGCCATTTTGCGATAATTAACCTTTAATTCCTTCGTTTTTCCATTTATTTTATTTATATTTACAAGAGGAAAGAGAAAGAAAATATTAAGAGGAAGAGATAAATAATAATTGAGGAAAAGGACGAAAGAAAAAGAAAGACAGAAAGAATAAGAAAAATAAAGAAAGAAAAAAAAATAAGAGAAAGGCAGTAAATTGAAGAAGAAGAAGACAAAGAAGAAAATTAAGACAAAAAAAAAAAGAGGTAAATTGAAGGAAAAGAAAGAAAAAAACGGAAAAGAAAAAAAGAAAATGAAGAGAAAATGCAGACAGCAAAAACACGTTTCGGCAACCAAGAAAAATGAAAAAACTGCTTTTTTGATCAACAATTTTCTCGACTTATACTTTGATTTGCTTTCTTCTTTCTATCCTTTTCGTTTTTCCAATAAATGAGTATCTTCTTGATCCTTTGGATCCTAATAGGGCCGATATATCGTCCCTGACAACATAAGGCAAAAAAAGACACAACAATATTTTTGCTTTAATACGTTCCTCTAATTAATATAACGGCTCTGAATGAATGAGTTAAATGACTACTTAGGAATTTTGATAAGTCGGGGTTCAAAGGTTAAAGTTTTTAAAAGAAAATGAAAAGCGAAATTTTTAAAAATAAAACTTAAAGCATATTTCATTTTAACTCAAATGAATGAAAGAGTTGTGTAAGAAGAGAGTTTTGTTGTCACAGTCAACCTTCAGGGAAAACCAGAAAACCAAAACCACTGATTATTAACACTTAAAGAGCAGTGAGTTTGAAATTGAATGAGGGAATAATAAAAATTCAGTCATTTAATCTTATTTGGTGAAATAAAATGGATTTGGATTGGATTGTATGGTTTATTTAACCAGCATATCAACCTTCATGGGTCATTTAATGCTAAAGATGTTATTTGGTTATGTTTGTTTATTGTTTATTGTTTATTAAAGATTTAGATTTTGCTGTATAGCCCTGTTTCTTTTAGGAACTCTACTCTATGATGTTGTTTGTTGTTATAGTCTATTTTGTGGAAAAGGTCTTTGAGATTGTTTTCTTGGTTGTACTTCATTTGTATTTGTTGGATATCATGCAGTTTAAGGTTCCTGCTTGCCACTCTGTCTCAAGACCAATCACTAACCCATAACAATTTATTTTTTTTTTAGCAATTTTAGACCATAGCAATTGGCAATCTGTCACTAGTTAAAACCACTAACCGGGGTTACAGTAATTTGAAAATCTATTAACAGAAAATCTAAACAATTTTTAAAGTAATTTTTAGACAAATTTACAATTTGACAATATTGTCGGTCGCTCTGTCTCTAAGATCATTGAGTGAGTGAGAGTGGTTAAACAGAAAATATTAAATGCACCGAAAAAAATTTTTTTCCAGTAATTTTAGACTAAACTACAATTACTAAGACTAATTGCCAATTAGTGTTATTGTTGTCAATCAGTCACCCACCCGGCCGCCAGTGCTTAGCAACATCGCAGACGCAAACAGAGCCCCCGCGCAGAATCCTCCTAGACAGTGCCCGGAGTGCCGTGCTTAGCCACTTAGCGGCCCCGTCGCAAATACGCCTTGCGGTCCCTTTACCCTAAAAAAAGGCAAATTGACCCCCTTCAACATACTGAAGCCTTCGACTATATATACATACATCGAGAGAGACAGGCGGAAAAAGAGGTGGATTGATAGATGTAAGTTTAATAATGATTTTCTAATTAATCCTAACAATGAATTGTTTTGGTGATTATTTTGCATTACAATCTGTGAAGCCTAAGCCAAGGTGCCTTTCGGCCCCTAAGTACCTTGCGGCCCACCTGCAATTGTGGGGTCTGCGGGGGCCTAAGCATGGCCCTGCTGCCCCTACCAAATAAATTAAACTTGCGCATCATCCCCCAAATACTAAAGAAATCAAGGATTAGACCAAGACCACCCACCAGTGGGTTTTCAAACATTTTTTTTTACCAGCGCCTCCTTCAGTCCTTCCACCACAACACCAAACACCACCGACTGCACACGGCACACCAGCAGCACCACCGCATCGGCGCATCGCACCGCACCGGTTAAAAATGCCAGTGCCCCCTTCTTCACCACTGGTCAAAAATGCCAGCAGGCAGCGCTCCCATTATCACTGGATGAGCATGCCAAAGTCCTCTATTTCAATAAATGCTATAACGATGGTATGAAGACGAATATATGATGGAAGTTAAGTATACAGGCAAGAACGTCTATTTGCAGTGACTGGGAAATGCTTAATTAAATTGTCCTATTTTTCCAGCCTTTCTACCAACACCATTATCACATTTTACTGCAAGGGGAGCTTCTTGCGACCCCTCCGCAGTTGAGGGGTCTTCGGGGGCACTAAGCACTGTACTGTACTGTACTGTCGCGTTCCGGTCCTGTTGTTCCAGTTTATTGAAATGAAAAAAAAAATAGAAAATAAAATATACATATAAATAGAATATATAAAAAAAAATGATTATGATTTATCAATCCTTTGTTATCAAAAGAGAGAGGGGGAGAGGTGAGAGGAGGAGAGAGAGAAAATCTTAAATTTTAACCTTTTTTGGTCTTTAGAAATATTACTAAATTTAGACCAAATTACTATTGCCAATAATGTCGTTGTGTTGAGTTGTGTAATATCGTGGAAGAGGCGGTATGTCATTGAGCCGAGTCGCACGCTGTGCGCGCGGTTACGATGGACGCAATCAATGGCAAATGTGTATTTGCCAAAGCGAGTGTGTGTGCGTGGCTGTCACGCAGCCACGACTATCCCCACCTTAAACGATTTATACACTCTGTCATTTTATCTCGCAATTTATTCATTTCTATTTTACTCAATCATCCTCCAAGAAAATAGAGGATGGATGATGAGACACCCGTACCCGATACTCGGACATGATTAGGAGAGGAGTAAACGCGGACACCGCTCTGGCAGCTGAGTGCTGCGTGCCCACTCTACTGCAGACGTTGTTTTGTTGTGTGTTCTGTTGTGTTGTTGTTGTCACTTGTCTGTTGTCATGTCATGTCATGTCACTGTCTTCAGTCAAGAAGACACCAACAACAGTCAACACCATCGAGTTTGGGTTACACACACCAACAACCACACCAACAACAGTCAACACTACACTACACACCACAAGTGCCGTGGTGCGTGCGTGTGCCCGCCGTGCTTCTTCTTAGCCACTTAGCGGCCCCGATGCAAAAGGGCATTGCAGCCGGCAGCAGCCCCTTTATTATAAAAAGCAACTTACACACCCACAACAGAAGCATCATCATCGATCAAAGTCGACATATACAAATATATGGAGACAGAGATGGGTTGTAAGATATATTTCAACATATAAGTGTAAATGATGATTTACTATTTAATCATAATGAATAATTATTGCGGTCATTTGTTTGTATTATAAAAGATCTGCTAACAAAGCCAACAAGCCTTTGTGCGGGTGCGGGTCCTAGAGAGCTTGCGCCTCCCTGCCGGGGTCTGTTGGGGCCCTAAGCACGGCCCTATTGTCAGACAGTAAAATCCATGAGCAAAATCTTTTTTTTGTGTGATTTTAGACCAATGGATGTAATTGTCACTCTGTCTTTAGTGAAAGAAAGACCACTGATTGACAGTAATATGAAATTTTATAAACAGAAAATAAATTAAAAAAATCCTTGGAGAAGTGAAGAAGTGTAAGTGAAGTGAGTGAAATGAGTGAAGAAAGTAGTCGTAAGTAAAATCGTGCAACTTTGTATATAAGTACCACCACTACGTACGACAACAATTATTACTATTACTACTTACACAATTTCTACCACTACTACGATTACTATTTTTACTGTTAGTGTTTACTTCTATTTCTACAAACATTGCTGCTCACCAAATATATACTACTTTCCTAACTACTACTAATATTCTTACAATTACAACTACTAGAATTATTACCACCATGACTACTACTAGTTTTTTAGCACGACAATTATTACTTCTACTAACAACAACCGCCACTTTTATTCATTGTAATTGGTTTTCTTGATTCTTCTTTGCTGCTTCTGTGGCCTTTCTTGCTAAAGACGTGGATTAAAAACAAGAAAATTAGATTTACTTATCATTTTATTTAAAATTCCAATTTTTAAAAAAAACATTAACATTGAAATTAAAACAGAAAGAAAAGAAAAAGCATGCACACACATTAACAACATCCAAACAATAGTAACACATAATAAGGGGTTTAAGAATATCAACAAAACCCTTTCTTTTTTTAAACCCTCTTTTTTTCAAATTTTATTTGCTAAAAAAAGCAAAACAAGGATAAAAAACTATTTTTTATCTTTATTGTATATTTTTTCTACTCCCCCACCCTTAAAAAAAATCTTGTCCCTGGAAATACACACAAATTAACCGACCAAAAGAAATAAAAATCAACTCAAAAAGTAAGTAGATTATTATTCTTATTTTAATTCTTTTTGCTCATTTTTATTTATCTATTTTAAAACTGCATTTATTTCAATTAATTTTCAATCTTTTTCTTTCTTGCTTGCTTTCTTAAATTTGACGAAACAAGAAAAATGTCTTAGTTTTTTCAAAATATTAACCAGAGAGATGTCGCTCGAATTCAACAGTTTTTTTAAAAAAAAATCAATTCAATAAAAGCTCAAATTTGGATTATTTTATCATCAACCAAAAAACATAATAATATTTTTTATTTATTATTTTTGACATTTTCTCCACATTTTTCTGGATAGTATTTATTTCAGTTAAAATAAAATTTAAATAATATCTTTCAATTTCATTCTTTTTGTATTTTGTTTCTTTCTCCTGCTGTTTATTTTATTTCAAAATATTTGTTTACATCAATATTTTAGCATTATTTACTTAAAATTTTGATGACTGTTTTCAATTTATTTTTTGTTTTTATTTTCCGAAATCTTCTTATAGACTTACATGAATTATTTTCATGTTTTTAGACAATTTTTCTCTTTAAGTTTGATTTTTGAGTCGCCTTCAATGTTGTTGAATGTTGAATTTCTTGTCACATGTTTGAAATATCTTAAATCTTTTCTCAGTTATTTCAATTTTATTTTAAGCCCAAAACAATATTTTATTTTTTAAATTTATCTCACGTAACTTGAAAATAATTGTCCATACACTGAAAATAATTGTTTTAGTTTTAAAAAATAGTTACCGTTAAAAAAAATAAATTATTTCATTAGTTAGTTTCTTTTAACAAAAATAATTTTTTTGGTAGACAAATAAAATTTTGTTGTTATTGTTTTCTTTTTTTTCTTTTATTTTAAATCCAATGGAAATATTTTAAAACAAATTTTGTTTAAAAAAAAACAACAACAATCAAACCAACCAAAATAACAAAGAAATATCAAGGAAGAATTTTAAAAAATTATTTAAAAAAATACTTTTGCAACTTTTTTCTTGAATTTGAAGTTGTTTTTTTACATTACATACAATAACTTTCATTGAAATAAATTTTTAATGGATCAATTAATTCTTCTCCCTAAAATTCAATTTCATTTTATTTTAAACGTTTTGTTTCTTTATAAAACTTAAAAAGTGTTAACCCAAAAACCGTTAAAATGAATTTTCAATTAAATGAAAAAAATAAAAATATAATAAAAAGACTCCTTCATTTGATAGGAAAATGAATTATTTTTTAGATTAAATTTGCTTTGTATTTTAGGATTCTTTAACGAAAAGAATATGTTCTTTTGCAAAATTAATGAAAATATTTAATATTTTACTCGCAAAGAGTAAACAAAAAAATGGCATTTTTTAGACCAGTTTTTAAAAACTTTTTAAAAGTTGAAAAACCACTCTTTAAGAAATTACCAAACAAATTTTGTCTTTTTATGAATAAAAATAAGTATTTTTTTTTTAGATAAATATTTAATTTAAATTATTTGTCTTTTTTTTACCTAAAAATATTTTTATTTTCAAGTTAAACTTGTATTAAAAATAAATGAAGTTTTCATTCTTTTCTGGAAAATTTTAGAATAAATTCTTTTGGTTCTTAAAAAAAGTCGTCAATTTAACGAAAAAACGACAACAATATCCTTTCTTAATTCAATTTCCTTTACAATTTAAGACCTGTTTTTTTATTTTATTTTGTTCCTTCAAGTTTTCATATTCATTAATTAAACTTCAAAAAGATTTCCTTTCAACATAAATTTATAAAAAAAATTCTAGACATTTTTGCGTTTTTTTTAAATTACTATAAGAAGCATTTTCTTGCTTCAATTAAACACGATCTTTTACATTTGAATTTAATTATAAAAAAGTATCATTCTTTTTCTGAAATAAAACAGTGATTTTAAAAAATGAAAATTAATATTTCATTTTTTTTTCAAACGTATTTTTTTTTTCATTAGTTTTATTTTTCAGTCAAACAAAAAAATAAGAATTATTGTTGTTCCTTGTCATTTTTAGTTGCGTATATTTTCCCTTTTACAGTTGATTAGTTTTTTTTTCTTTCGTTTTTTTTCCTTTAATTCTAAAATAAATTGATTTGAAGTAATAGATAGTAAATATGATTGGGAAAAATAATAATTAAAGGGGACAGGAAAGAAAGAGCGTCCCTTTTTTTCTCAAGAAAAAAGGTTTTTATTTTAAACAAAAATGTTATTTAAGAAATGAGTTTAGACAGAAAAATTAAACTTCAATTTTTAATAATCACATATCTATTTTTTCTGAGAATTAAACCCCTATTTTTCTTAAAGAAACATTTTGAAGAAAAAATTGTGTCAATTTGTTGTTGTTATGACTTTATTTAATTTATTTATTTTTCAAAATTATTACTTCACATTCACAAATAAATTGTTTGACCAAATTCTCTGGTGATTCCAGTTCAGTTTACAATTTGTTGTTTAAATCAAACGTTTCCATCATTAAAAGAAATAGTTTCATATAAATCGAGTTTTTTTTCTTCTTTCTCTTTCGTTGACTTGAATTTAAGGAATTTATTGAATCTTAAATGTTAATTTTTTGCTGATTTTTCGTTTTTATTGTGACAATAATCATAAAAAAAATTCCAAGTTCAATTTTCATACAATAATGGAAGAAGAATATTCAGGGTCTGTCTGCTTTTTAAAGTTGTTTTGGGACGAAAAATCCTTTTTTACCTGTTCTTAGCAGACGATAGTTACTCGTTAAGACAGGGGCAGACAAGAAGATTTACTTTGAAAATGGTTGTTTAATGTTTTGTTGGTTGGTTGTTGGTAGCAACTAGCTGGCATGTATGTATACTTGATGAGGACCAACCAAGTTTGGCACAAGGCCATTTTAGTGAAGGCAATGGTTTTTGACTGGGACTTGAACTCGTGTACTACATGTAAATAAGATTTTAATTCTTTTTCTTCATGCTGTGCTGACTGCTGCTCTGCTCACACAACACCAACATTGTTCTTGTTTGTTTTACCATTTCACAATAATTAATCTTGAGCAGTATTACCGAAAAAAAAAAAAAAACTCTTTTACCTGAACATAATCTGGTCCTAAGAACTTCTTTCAAAACAAATAAAAAACAAAACACACACAAACAAAACAACAAACTTATTCCAAAACTAACTGACAATTAGTCAAATCTTTTCATATGTTAGGAGATTGAATGGGTAGAATTTTTTAAAAATAACCCCAGATAGGACAGGGGACCCATAATAGTTCAACTTCTGCTGATGTGGATATGATATGATGTGAAGTGAAGTGAACCTTTTCACATTTATTTCATTATAACTAACACAATGATTATAAAATAAGCATAACAATATATCTGGTTTGTTTGCATTTAATCTTTAACATCCTTTATGGTCTGAAAAAAATCTATCATTAAACAGAGAAAACTGATAAAAACCTAATTTAGATACTACTCCAAGTACCAAACTTTTTAATTGTAAACTTTAAGACTAGAGATTATTTGAATTTTTGGGTTTTTCCAATTTCTTGCCATAGGCTAAATATTTACTAAAATATGAAATGAGCAATAAAAAGTGGTAAAAAATTCTTGAATAATATCCATCTAAATTCCAAAGACAAGAAATGCTAATTAATATCATTTCTATTGTACAGACTTTTAATTTGATCTTTATTAATAAAGATAAACATTTTTTACCTAATGCTCCACACCATTTGGCAACTTCTGGTGTTGATTTCAGTAACTTTCATGTCAAACCATTATTGATTACTATTCCTCAGACATGCTTAGCGGTTGCTTTGAAGTAAAAGTCTTCAAAATTCATCATGATAGCTAATTCTTTACTAGATTAGTTTATTAATTCACATTAGTTAAGTGCACTAACAAAGAATTGGTGTGATTATTAATTTGAGTTTTTTTAATCAATTTCATCTTTCTGTTTGAATTGATTTCTACTACTTAAACACTTGAGCAGTTACCAGAAAGGAAAAAAATTAATTAATTAATTAGTTTACGTAAAGTTATCTGTCAAGCTGTTATTTTCCTGAATTATGATAGAAAAAATCAAAATAATTGCAAAAAAACAAATAAATTGAAAAAAAAAAAAAGATTTGTCTTCCGCCTTTTCTTTCTTTCCTTAAAATCTTTGTAAATTTGCTGCTATTCAGAAACTATCATGATAAAATAAGATCTTCTTCAGAGTGTCCAAAAAGTTACTGTGCACTATGGGTATATGGAAATTTAAATGAATTAATCAGTAAATCTTATAAAACATTTTAAAAATACAAATTCTACCAATGAAATTTTTTTTATTTATTTACAATATCGCAGCTGGAAGGAAATAGTGCAAATGTACTGCTGCATCATCAAACAAAAATTTGCAACTGAAATACCAGTAAATTGGAAGGTCTGCTTATACAAACCGGGAAAATATTATCTTTTTCATTTGATTTATTAGAGAGATTGAATCAATCTTAAAAGTTTTTTTATCCAAATTGAGACTTGTGATAATCATTTATACCAAAACTGTTATGATAATTTGTAAAAACAATACAAGGAATTATATTCAGTTCTAATCCAATTATTTTTGTTTCATTTATTTTTTTTTCATTTATTTTTTTCTTCCTAACAAAATAAACTCAAATGTCTTAATATCATTAGTTTAGTGGCGAACACATATTTTATTCCATAGCAAAGCAATATCCATGGATTTATTCTAAAATCTTTATAAATTCTATAGAAAGTAAATGCAAACTGGAACAAAATTGTGGATGGTTTTGATTTAGTAGCTTATGAAAAATTCTTTGAATAATTTCATCTCAACACTATCCATTATGTTTGAAGCATTTTTTGGAAAAAGAAATGAAACTTTTATCTTCTTACCTTTATAATCAGACTATGCTTATTTATTTCTTTTATTTCAAGTTTTTTTTTCTTTATCTTTAATTCTATATTCTTATTATCCCTTAGTCAAAAATTATAGTTATTGAAGTTTTCTGTGTCCAAACTTTTGGGACATTTTGTATATTTGGTAAATTGTCAATCAGTCAATCTCTTCTGAAATTATAGTTATTCAGACTTCTTAGGTATCTTGCTAGACTTTTTCTAAGCACCCTATAGAATTGCTTTTTTTTTGGTTGAAAAAAAAAAATGTGTAAAGACTTGTCTGTTGTTTGGTGTCTATTTTATTAAGATATTTTTTTGTCTTTATCTGAGGTCGAATCATATAACATCAGATAAAGGAAAGGAAATCATTGTTGCAGTACATAGTAAATTAAATAGCACAATAAAACTTTTTAGAATTCTTTTCTATAAAACTTATTGGTCAAAGTTTCTGTAGCCTAGTGGGATAACAGTTTTTGAGTTCAAATCTCACTCACTCCATTTTGAACTTATACCCTAAGGAAAGGTATAGATCCCCATATTCCTTCCATTTGAAGAAAATAATCTTCTTTATTTATCAATATGTTCTTTGAATATCACTTGTATTATTTATTGGCCCAGAGCTGAAGGGAATAGGAGAATTCATACATTTCCAAACAATGAATATAAACACAACAGAACAATTGAAATCGTTTATTAGAATTCCAAAATCTGAACCCATATATACTGTGTCATGAGTGGAGGACAATCCAAAGTATTTTAAACATTAATCAATCATTACTATTGCTAGAACTAATCAAATAAAGATAGTTAATTTATAATACAAGGAAATATAAGCTTTTATATTTTGTTGATGAACCATTTCTCAAGAATAAAAAGGAAGGTTAAAGAGAAAGGACAATACTCTCTCTTTAACCTTCTTTTTTATTCTTTTCTTCAAATTTCTGTATTTTAAAAAAAGTTTTTATTTCTTCTGAGTTCTATGAACAAATTTACCTTTAGTTACCTTTGACAACGAAATATTTTCATTTACTAGCCAACCCCATGAAATGTTATTCCACTTAAATGTTATGAATGAACCAATAACTCAAAACTTAGCTTTTATTTAAGAAAGTATAATCCATTTATCTTGGAGAAAAAAACAGTCGCCAAAAGATGTATTTTATTATTTTTAGTCGCCACTTGTAAAAATCACTCGCAAAGTGTTTTACTCACAACATAGAACCCTATTCTTAGCTTTCTTATAAATTTTCTGTTCATAAACATTAGCAACTCTTATGAGTTCTCTTAACATGGAAAACCCTATTGTTGCTATCCTTTTCTTAGAAATCTTTACAAAATACTATCCAAGAAGACAAGACAAGTGATGGAACTCATAACTTGTATATGAGCAGGTATTCACTCTATTTTCATCAACCTTTACACCCTGTGGTGCATCAGGCAGCAAATTTATATTTGCTTGTTTTCACAAGAAAGAGTTGTTAGCCCTTTGTTCAACACCCAAACAGGTAGGTCCTTTTCGGGTTTTAGAAATCAGTGTTGTTCTTAAAGCCAGATGAGCTACTCTCCCGACTTAACGAGCCCCATCTGCCTGATGCAGCTAAAGGTAGATGCAATGGTTTTGACTGGGATTTGAACTCGCGTAATGCGATTCTATAGAGCCTTTACCAATGCTCACCCCTCACCGCCTTATTCACTCTATGACTAAGTTAAAAATATTTAAATACAAATTGTTATGGTTGTGTATAAACTCTTTAGTATTCTTTATTTTTGTCTATAAAATATGCTTATAGGGTCACCTGGAAAAGTCTGGGATTGCTTATCTTTAGTTGGCAATCATGGGATTGCTTATCTTGGCAATCATGGGATTGCTAGTGTTTTCTTGAATCAAAATTTTCAAAGTTTTTTTTTTCCTTTTTCAAAATGAATTGATCTTTTGAGTTATTTGCCTAGAGTCACTGAAACTAAATGTAATGGTTGAATTGGGATTTAAACCCTGATATTAGGATTACAAAATGCAGTTTAATGTCATGACCAGGACGCACACACATATCATAGCCGGGCAGCAACTTTAATAGATTTTTATCTTCTTCAGAGGTGAAATTAGTTTCTTTTGAAGTCCAACCAATAGAATGAAATTTTGATTGATCTGAAAATTGATAAAATCATTGTTTAAATGTATTTTTTGGTTTAGATCTGTGAAGGTAAAACTGTCAGTTTGATTGATATCTCATGGAAAGATAGTGGTAATGTAGAGGAGGAAAGTTGGTCTTGGCTCAATACTAGATGTGTTATTTGTGAACTGATATGGTCATTAGCAATCAACTTTTACTAATTTTTCTAGATGTGTTAAACAGGTTCCCATGTTTAGTATGCAATAATGTGTTTTATGTAGTTAAAAATTATTAACAGGTTTTGGATATTAAACCTACCTAATTCCTTCTAATGTTTGATAATGTCTCCCCTCACTCTCACTTTTTGGATATTTTTGATTGAAACATTGATTTAAAAGAAGGCTTGATCTTGTATTTTTAGAAATAGTATTTTTTTTAATATTCTCATTGCATTACTTAGAATATTTGTAATGGCATCATGTAAGTGTCATCTCATAGTTGGATCTATGTTTCATAGTATAGCTGGTGGGGTGGTTTGGTGTATAATGTCAGGTTGTTCACACTGGATCAGTATTGGAAAGGTCTTTGATTCCAGATCAATAAAGATTTTTTTCATTAGCAAAGCTCTCAAGATTACAAGGAATCCAGTCCTACTCAGTTTAAAAACTTTTGAAGGCTAGAAGACTTTTTCTACTGCTAAAGTAAAAGATTAGGCCTTGAGACAAATAACTGTGAATTAAATAGAAAGTAAATGAATAGCCATAGATGTCTGGGGTGGACAAAAGAATTCAGTTTAGAATTATAAATAGATAATCATTAAGAAAAAAATTTTCTTTGAATTAAAATCATCATTTTTCAAAATGGCTCCAATTTCAAATTAAATTTTATTTATTGATTGAAAATTTAAAAAAAAATTCAGAAAGAAATACTGATTGATAACTGTAATATATTAATGCAGGAACAGAACGTTACACAACCTTTATCTTTTGGTTATTTCTTAGCCAAATTAAAAGAATGTAAAAACTGTTTATGAGACAACATTTATCAATATGGGTTGGTTCTTTGAAAGATTGCTTTCAAAATACAACCAACAGAATAAATATAAAAGTAAGTCAATTATACAAGTCCTTCAATAATTCTGACTTAATAAACTTTTACAAACAAGGATAATAATAGCTTTGATTTACAGTGGTCATTAGTATTATTAAAATACTACTTTTATCTGTCTGTCTACTTAGATATAAATAATGTGATTGTTTATATTGCTTTTGTGTATGTATGTATGTGTGTGTTTGTTTTGTTTTACCTAAAGGACGCAATATAAATTTGATTTATGAAAAGTATTGGCTTATACTGGCTCTTAATTTCCTGCTTCCCATTGAAACATTTTTCTATTGTGCCATATTCAACGAACAGTCAGTGATGCAAAATGACATTTCAAATTGGCCAATATTTCCTGTTCATCTATAGTTCTATGCTACATTATCTACTCAAAAGTCGAATCATCCTCCTGATTATCCTCTGAAAAGTGAACTCTTTTGGAATAATATTGTAACCTAATCCTTTCAGTTAACTGGGCTTGTTAAATGCTTGTTAGGCAACATCTTTCAACAGTTAATCAGTTTATATATCCAGGGTTTACTTTATTGTACAGTCACAGACAGTGTCGTGCTTAGCCACATAGTGGTCCCAATGCAGAATGCGCCTTGCAGCTCTTTTACACTAAAAAGGTAACTTGTACCCACTCAATATACTAGAGGCTTTAATCAAAGACTATATAGTACCTATACAAATATATATATATATATATATATATATATATACATACACACACAGAGTGAGAGAAAGACAGACGGATAGAGAGATGGATTAATAGATGTATATTTCAACATATAAGTTTGATAATAATTTTCTTCTTAATCCTAAAAATTATTTTGTTGCATTACAAAACATCTATGAAGCCAAGGAGTCTTGTGGCACCAAGGGAGCTTGTGCCCACCCCCCACGCAATTGCTGGGTCAGCGGGGGTGCTAAGCATGGCCCTCGTCATAAAATACAAGGCATTCAAAAAGTTTGGGCACTTCAATTCTATTATGTATTTTCTAGAAATGATTTTGTATTTAACTTGGATATAAAAAAATACTAGGTTAATGTGGTTTTCTAAAAATATGCACATTATCATCAATTTTAGAAAATTTATTCTTGAATTATTCAACTAAATACATCTTTCATTTTCATTATGTACAGTTCTTTTGGCATCCTTCAGAAAAAAAGTGAAGTGAATAAGATTCTTTGTTATTACTGTGACTTCTTTCCAATCAAGTTAGATAAATCTTCAATCAAATAATTATAATTATTATGATTTACTATGTCCAGACCTTTGGGACAGCTGAAATGTTCGAAAAATTATCCTTAACCCTGTCTCTTCTAAAACTCTCCAAACTTTTGACATGATCTAGGATTATCCCTAAGACAGCCCCTTTTGAAATTATTGTTACTGAGATTTTATGTGTTCTGAATATTGGGATACTTTGTAGATTGCTAATTTAGCTAATAAATATTCCATTCTTCTACTCATGAAGAACAATGAACTCTTTTTACTTTATTTTAAATTGCATTAAGTTTTGTGAAAGACTGAATTGTAGAAAAAAATTTACTAGATCTTGAGAATTGAATATGAATTAACTCAAGCCTTGGTGCCTTTCATGTTCTTTAATAGATTAGTGAATTGAGAAATAAAAAATATCAATGCATCTATTATATTGAGTGAAAACCAAATCAAACTTGTTCCACGGGTCCAAATACTCCATTTATCAAATATCAAGTCTCTAGATCAAAAATTGGTGAATAGTTTAGAAATCTGTAGTCCTGAAACTTTTGAACAATTCTTTCAATAATAGACTGTAAGAATGTGTTTAAGATTTCTTTTAAATTAGAGCATTCCTTCTAGAAGCTGTTTTTTTTAAATTTTTTGTATTGGAAATGTTCTAAAATAACACTTATCTAAGAGTACTCCCAGCCACATAAAGTACAACTCTGTAAATTTTCAAGAAAATTGGCCAAGCTTTTTTTGAGGGAATGAACTCACATACATACAGACAGGCATATGTACACTCAATGTTTCATTTATATATGTTTAGATTAGATATCATAGAAAGAAATTGAAAAACTTCAGCATTGAATCATACTGATGATAGTTGAAAATAAAACCCTCTAATTTTTGAAAACTTGATAAGTTTTATTTTTATTGCTACCCAGTTGGTTAGCATTATTACATTGTTTGTGTGTGTGTTTGTGCTTGCAGCATCTTTAGTCCATGATTAGGTTTTTACTTAAAAAGGAAATAACGATGAAATTGTTAAAATTTTCCTAAGAAAATGATTTCTGTCATGGATTGTTATTTAAATTCTATTTGGTTTTTGATCTCACACCTCCAAAATAAGATCTGAAGGAATTGGGCAGCCAACAAGTCTGCCAGTAAAATTTAGCCAATAAATAAATCTGGTGTGACACAAATCCTACAAAATTCTATCCTAGTTTTCAATTTGAGAGGGAATTGCAGAATTTGTCATTAGAGCTTGTAAAACTGTAAAACCTTATTGTCATGACTTTAACATTTTGCTGTTAAGATATTTACAAGAATCTTTCCAAAAATATAATACACAATAGTTATTTACATTTTGGTCAAATTCAACTTAAAAGCAAATCAAGTATGCACAATCCATTGTGAGCACAGTTAATGAGGCATCAATTTTTTGTAATAGAAGTATTGATATAGAATTGATAAAAAAAAAATCAATTTTGTATAAAAATGAAAAAGAAAAATGACTTTGTCCGCATTTACCTGAAAAGTCCCCTGGGGAATATCGAATCCTGGTAAAAATGAACAAATGGTGCAATTTCAGGCCTAAACATATGTAAATTTGAGTTCAACACCATGAAAACTGCTAAATGGACATATACATCAAATTTTGGTCAAATATTTTAAATTAGGCATGTTTTTAGCCCTAAAAGAGTCCCTTGGGCACAAACAAGAGTTTATCGTGAAGTACAGATGAACAAAACTATATCGAAATCAGCCTTAAGCACAGCTCTGATTTCTGGAAGAATACAATAATCATTTAAAGTTTATAAAGGAATAAAATGTGTTATGGTTGGTGTATTTAGGTAAACAAATTTTTTAGTAGTTATTTTGAGAAATATGTATATATATGAAGTTCTTATGTTCTGGTTATTTTCAAGAATTAGCTTTTCTAAATAATTAGATTATCACAGTTCAACAGGGCAAATTGCCTTAAAACTAGAGAAAGCAATTTTAATTTGAACATTTTCAATATGATTCATTTTCAAATTGTCTGTTATTGATTATATTTACAAAATCAATGCAGTAAGTTATCTTTTAATCATTTTTAATTAATAATATCATCTGGTTTTACCATAAGAGACATTTATGTAAAATAAATAGAATAACTGGAGTAAATTAAATCTAACAACATAAAATATAATGGTCGTAAAAAGTCTTTACATTTTCACAAATTAAATGATTAATGAAACAATTCTTATTAAAATAAATTTAATTAGTCATGAGTAATAATTCAATATTGTTCTTTAAAGTTACATCTCAATTCAGGACTCTACATTGCGAGTAATTTTTTTCAGTCGGCGACTAAAGATAAAAAATCGCTTATCTTTTTGGCGACTTTTTTGTTTTGTTTCCACAAACAAATCTTCCATTAGTGAATGAAAAATATCTTTTCAACTTATATTTTCTTAATATAAGCAAAAACAATTATTTAAA
>JAUZSX010076816.1:0-19079 GCA_034780655.1 Idiosepius hallami
TATATATATATCTTAATAGTCATAAATCAATGGAAATTAAGTAAAATGTATTTTTAAAATCTCATGTGATTTGTTGGTTTGGCTTTTAATGACATATCTTTTTAATTTTTTGATACTAAGGATAAGCATCTTTTTTTGTTGGCATATTTTTGGCATTATTTAACTAATAATTGGGGGAAAGGAGATTTATACTTTTCTTCAAATGCATTCATAAAGGAATCATTTCAAGTTGCATATTGTGATCAAGGACAGATCAACAAAGACTTCCTTGAGATTTGTAGATTGGAATTGAAGAATTCAATATTTATGAATAACAAATGGCATCAATGAATAGAAACAGTATTTTAATTTAGGACTGTGTTAACAACAAATAAGTATTGAATTCTATTTGATTAAAAAATACACTGGTAAAATCAAAAAAATAAACCTATACCAGTTTTTTCTACAAGTGATAAACAATAGATTTATAATATTAAGTGTAAAATGAAGATCCTAAAATTTAGGAAAGTTCAAACAACAGAGACAGCATTACACTAGTGACACAGCCTTCTCCTTGTCTTTTCTACTTAAAGGAAGTTTCTTTTCTTTGATATTTTTATAACATTGAAATACTACACTAGTAGGATACAGATACATAAATTACAATTCAAAGTATTTAATTATTTATTCCTGAATCAATAACTGGTCTTCATGTTCAGGTTTATCAATTTAAAAGCAAGACAATTAAAGAAAAAAATCAAGCAAGTGAAGCATGTATGGTTCCCCATGAGGGCACAGTGAATGGTGCATAAAAAAAGATATACATATTGATATTTTGGACAGAAATGGTAAATAGCCCCCCAAAAGAGGTGATTTTAGTCCCAAAACACCCGCAGGGGAACAAACCAGAATTCTCTTCACATTTCAGCCAAGTTTCAGAAAAACCTAATGGATGGATCAAAAGTTATAGGGCAAAAAGTGATATTTTTGGGGTGTTTTTCACCCATTTTAGGCCCCTGCGGATGCAATGAGAATTTTCGTAATGAAGATTTTTTTTACTAGGCATATATAAATATAAAAATAAAACTTGTAGCAAAATTTAAGAAAAAAGTAATGAACGGTTATCTGGTAATTGGACGGACGGATGCATGCCATTGAAAACAATGGTCTCTCTCCGATAAATTGAGGGACCAATAAAAAAAAGACTTAAATCTTTGAAATGAATAAAAGAAGTCACTAGAATTTTTCATGGTCCAGACATAAGCAGCAACTGTTATTAACTGGACATCATGGCATTTTGTAAAAAGTAATAAACCCTAATACAAATCTTATGAGTAAAAATGAAAATCTAAGCATTTCATGAAACTTATGAAATAAAAGTGTTTTATGACAGTATCTGTCTTTTAAATTTTATTTTTAATTTAAATTCCAATTCCTACACAAATGGTAATTAATACAAGCTCTTTGCATCGACTCTTGAATGGAAGCAGTCATTTCCCAAATATCTTTGAATATGGAAAAAATATTCTATGGAAAATTCACTTCCACCCTTGGTTGTGTCTTGTAAACTTTGATGTTTATACTGTAGATTTAGCAGTAAGCTTTATTTGAAGTTGCTGGTTGTATGCATCAACATATTCAAATGCTTCTTTTTGAATTGATTTATAATCACACTCAGCTGTTTTAGAACCAATAACTGGAAAAAATAATAAGGAAAATTTCTCCAAAATGAAAGAAAATAATATTTTCAAAATTCAAAGACACTAAGATTTATATTCATTCAAAAAATAATTATTTAATAAAAAGTTTGACAAATTAGTTTTCTTGGAGTTAAAATAAAAAAACTAAAATAAATGTTTCATGCTGTTTACCTAATTTGATATAACATTCATTGATATAACAGAAAATTAACTTGTTTTAAATAAAAATGATATTTTAGCATTCCAAATTTTGAACGTGAAAGAACACTTTAATAATATTAGTGATCTTTGTAACCTTTATGTATTCAAAGAGGTTTATGTTAATTTACAAGCAAATACTAGAATTCTAAGAATAAAAAATAAAATGTCTATTTTCAAATGTATTAATGAATAAATGAAACTTTAATTTCTAATTTGGGGTGGGGGAATTAAAACTGAATGTTATAATACTTAAAAATGAAAAGGTGTTGAAGGAAAAAACTTCAATGATAGTTTAACAGGGGGTAATTTTTTTTTGTTTACCTAGTGCGTGATTTTCCAAACATTGATTCTTAATTATGAAATATCTGATGAGTGAAAATAAAAAGGAAATTTAATTTTACAAAACATATTTAAGTTCATATTTTAAATTATGAAGCAGATCTCTTTAATCTAATTTAAGAATGAACATTTAACCAGCAAAACAGACATAAGTCTTCATTTAAATCTATGTAGGGAGATATTGAATAAGGATTCTGAAAATAAAACTTGTAATTTTTCTACTATACAAAATTATAATCATGCTTGATTTAAGAAATATAATTTTTTTTTCAATAAATGTTTAAGGATACATTCTTTCATGGTTTGATTATTTTGTTCCAATTGCTGCCATTTCTTTTCATAATTGGCCAACTGAAAAAAGAAAATGACCAAAGTTAATACAAAAATAATTTAAGATTTTTTTCTGTTAACTTATCAGATAGAAATAAATATTTATTTCTGCTTATATGAAAAGAAATTTATGCAAGCTGTTAATTTCATTTATAAAAAAAAAAAAATATTTTTGTCTTGTATGATTTGTCATTTGACCAAAGATTGTTCATTTATTTAAAAACCAATATTTATCAATATTTTCACCCAAAATTAAAGCATAAAACTTTCAGATTAATAGAAATGGAATCAATGGAGTCAGTCTTTTCATTTTTCTATATAGAAATAAATGTATAATTTACAAAAATAGATTTCATTCTCTTTCTCATTGCACATTGATACAAGTTAGTATTATGTGCCAGTTTATATGTTAATCCTTGTAAGTAGAAGGTACATATGTATTTGATTAAAAAAAGATTCTATTTTTCTGTTCTCATCACACTCACATATTTGATTAAATGATTAAAACCATTTCTTTTTATAGATTTCTATTGGAATCTTTTCCATTGATTTAATGACTCTTTTATATCAAGTAAAAAACTTAAGAACATTTCCAAAATTACATTCCAAAGTACTTTCAGTTCAGTCAATTTTTTCATCTAAAGGAAAGACTCATCAAATCAATGGAAGTAATCCAAATAGAAACATACAAAAGTGATGTTATTATTAGGACAAATATGCTCAAATAAAGTATTGCTTTCAATAAATTATTTCATATTGGACTATTTTAGAAATCATAATTATCTATAAAATGCAGCCAATGAATAAAATCATTTTACAATTCTTTACAAAATATTTAGTCAAATGTTTCATTTAATTTATGGATCATTTAGAATGAATTTTTAATTGGAAAATATACTCCTATTACTGATGTTAAAACAAACTGATATAATATTTTTTATAGAAAAGTGGGGAATATGTTCCTAAAAATGGAAACTTAATTTATGTTCCTACTCTAATATCAAGTTGGAGTAAATTTTTAAAATTTGGAACCTATATTCTTAGTTCAGTAGTAATTGCCTAAAATAAAAAGAAATAAAAACATTAAAATTTATTACCTGAGTATTAGTTTCATTTTCAGCCAATTCAGATTTCAAAGATTCAAATTGAAAAGACATCATTTCAACAAAATTTTTCAAATTATTTTTTCGTGTTTGTAGAATTTCTTTATCATAAAGTAATTTCTGTAAAAAATAGAAGATTTTAAACTAAAATACACTCTAAGGTAAAATTACATTAGTTTTATCAATTGTTTATTAGAAAGTAAAAAAAAAAGTTTAAAGTATGAGTTTTAGCTAATATAATAATATAATTTTATAATTATATAATACAACACACAAACTGTTAAACTTATTGAACAATTTGGTAGGTTGGTGCAGAATGACATTCAAACCTAACAAATCCTAGAAGTCTTTCTCTTAGGAAAGTTAAACTAAAAGAAAATGTAAATTTTGAAGTAGGGAACCAAAGAATAACTACTGTGACAAAGAAAGCAGCAAAGAGTTTGGTCCGTTTGTATGATAAACAAATGATTCCAACCAAAATTAAGGAAATATGTCAGGCTTGAAAAGAGGCTTAAAAAATTAATTTGTGTCCGCTCCAAGGAAAATACAACGTGTAGTGTCTTCAACATGTTTTTATTCCAATGCTTTTGTGGCCCCTTGTATATGAATTTGGTATAAATCAAATAGAGGCAATGGAGAGAACAATAAATAAATATATTCGAAAAAGGTTGGATTTACCTCAAGGTCTCTCTGGTATTGCGTTGTATTATAGACAAGCTAAATTAAAATTGCCATTTAAATCAATTGTAGAATCAGGCTACAATTGATGTTGGATGACTCAAAGGACAAAGTCATTAGATCATTGAATCTTACTTTGAAAACTGGCAGAAAGTGGAAGGTCAGAGACACTATAAAAAGTGCTAACAACAATCTAGCCTTCAAAGAAGTCATTGGATACATTCAAGCTGGAATGCAAGGGTAAGGAGGAAATAAGAACCAATGGTGGTCAAAAACGTCTGGAAAGGGTCGATGAAGGAACAACAAGAATAAAAGGTGTTCAATAATCAAATCAAGGTCAATGGATAAACTGTAAGCAAGCCCAACAGAAATCTATTAATTGGCAAGATATTTTGGATATTGATTAAATTTTACTCCAGACAAATCTTTGCTTAATGCATAAAATTCTAAAATTTACCTCCAATCCTTAAAATTTACCAACAAGTTGCCTTCATTATATATGTTACTTCTTGTTTATCATATTTAAAGTTCTAAAAAATTCTTTTTTAAATCTGACTATCATTTGAGACAAACCCTATAAGAACTGCCTATTAAAAAAACCCAAAATTGAAATTCAGAGCAATAATAAGTTTGAACAAAAAACCTCTTTTCTTTGTTCAGATCTTTGTTTTAGTCCTTGGATATCTCGATATTGTTCCAAGTCTTCTTTCATTTTTTGAGTTTTGACTTCAAGTAATTTGATCTCTTGATGAGCTTTATTCTCCAACTGTTCTACTTTCTGAAGATCATCTTGTAATTTCTTGTTCTCTAAAAAAGAACAAAAGATCTTGCAATAAAAAAATGAGAACATTTAAAAAAAAATGAAATGATAAAAGTAATAATTCCTTTTTAAGTACCAACCAACGGCTTATAACATTAGTGATTTTTCAATAATCTGTTATAGAAGTAAATAAATAAATCTCTTTCTGGCTATCTTTCGCACAAACACACACACACACACATACATACATACACACATACATACATACATACATATACAGTTAAGGTCCGAAATATCCATACTGCTGTATCATTTTTAGATATTTATGAATAAAAACTTTAATAAGAATTTTTTTCAGTAAATCTTTTACCAAAATATGGTAGTCAAGAAAGAAGTACAAAATATTCAATATTTTGAAAAAAACATTGCTACTGTTGATATCAACTCAATAATAGTATCAACATTTTTGATATTTAGTATTAAATATTATAAATGTGCACTTGAAAAAAAAAAGCACACTAGAAATATTCTTATAAGAACACGTAAAAATAGACAAAATAACTTGTAAACACAATTGAGAAAAAATAAAAATAAAATAAAGACCAACTCAATAAATGAATAACAATAATAGAAATAAAATAAATACAAAAACAAACACCAACATGAAGAAGGTGAAAGTACATTGAAAGTGCTTTGGTAATAACAATGGATTTGGAAATAATTTATACAATCTAGATTCCAACATCAAAGACAGAAAGAAAAAATTGAAAATAAAATTGCATCATTCATGACTGAAAAGAAATCAATAGAAATGAAAGGCATATTAAATAGGAGAGGCAAGTTGAATTAATTATGTCTGGTATTCTGTTATACATTCTGATTGATATACATTTATTTGATAATAGTAAAATTATATATTCATACATATATTATTTCAATTTAAAAAAAAGTAAAGATAAATCTTATTTTAATTATCTTCAAATAAATTTCCCTTTTCAAAGATAAACCAGCTTTATCTGATGTGATTAACCAAAGCAAATAACTTAAATCATATAACAATAATGGTTATATTTCAAATGACAATTGCAGCCTCTTTAGACTACTACATTATTCCAAATGGAAAAATTCATTAAAATAATTCTTAATGCATTATTAAGTTGTTGGATTCTATTAAATAATTTTTTTATTAACAAGTTTAATTCATATGGTTTTAATAAAGATAAAAATTTTGGTTTATCAGAATCCTTGGGATAGGGCTGTTAAGCCTTGGAATTGTTTTCTTAGTAATTAAACCAAACCCTTTTTAGGGTAAGATTGAAATCTTTGCCTTAAGATAATGCTCACTTAGAACTGCAAAAACTCAACAGCTTTATTTGTTGCGCCAGGTCCAGATTGGGGGTGGGGGTGGAATCATGAGTGAATTTTTATTTTAAACTTATAAAACTATTGCATTGCTACTAATACAACTATTTAATTTCATTTCAAGTATTTCTTCTCATCTTCCTATTATGTAACTGTTACAAGTATTATTTGTCATAAATTTGCTACAAATTCTTGATGGATTTTCAAATTTTATCCTTAAAGACAAACAAAAGATAAAGAAAAATTTAGTATAAGGATGATTTCATATGAAATCTTCTGTGAGCAAAGAGAAAGTATAGAATGTTAGGTTCTAACTAGGTTCATGTTGAATTGATTGTTAACTGAAAATATTTTAATTCTTCTTTATTGTTCATATATATATATATATATATATATAAATAAATGAACAATCATGAAACACATCATGAAAACACATTATTTTTATCTAAATAGATGATTAAAAAGCATAGGAATAAGAGATAAACCCCATTTGGGTATTAGCCAAATAATGAATAAAGTAGGCTTTGATCTTTCATAAAAAGACATAAGTCTTTTCTTTCTTTTTTTATAACAGAAATAATCTATATGCTGAAACTATTTTTATTGCTTAGAAAAACAAAGGTGAATAAAAGAAATAAAAAGAATCCTTCAAAACTTGCCCATAACACTTTGATCTAACCAAGCACAAACAATACCAACTGCCTAACTAATTTAAATTGTACATTCTTTAAAAAGAATGCATTCTATTTCAGTGCAAGCATTGTCTGTAAAGCTTTCTAAGAAAGTCTGCACATTTGCAATCATCAAACCAAGTCATCATTTTTTTTACCCTTCTCTAATATTTCTCATAATTTCAACAAAACAATTCCATTAATTAATTTTCTTGCCTATTTTCTAATCTAGGGCAATTGTGCTGAGTAGAATCAAAGCCGTTAATATGATCTGATCTTTTTTTTTCCTTCACAGAGCTTCCATTTTGTACTGTTTTCCATTAAGTACAAAGCCAAGCATAGCATTTCTATCATCAGTAACTAAAATACTATGAGGGCTTTGAGATATTAATGCAATACCAGAAATGAATACCATAAATCATTAATATCATGAGTAGATATCCTTTTATATTTAGATATCAATGAAAGATAATATTTTTAGGCAAATATCTAAAAAAGAAAAAAAAAAGAGTTCTGAAAATAACATTATAGATGTTTATCTAAATTATATTTTCCTTGGAAAGAGAAAGAGTGCTAATACAAAATGACTTTTAGTAATTTCATATATCATGCCTTATACTTCACAAAATCTATTTGTTTCTTCAATAAAGAAAAAACTTATGAGATTCATTGTTTGAAATTCTTAGATGAAGCCAATCAATGGTGAATATAAGTTGGCTGAAATATGTAATGAAGATGAGAAGCATAAATTATGAAAATAACATTAGTTTAAAATTCATATTGATTTCTCAGATAAAATGATGTCCTTGACTAAAATATTTCAAACATATTTGTGGTGTACAGCAATGCTTCATTAGCAATGTTTATTCTAATTTCAGACTTTTGGCCAATAAAATATCACATTCATACTTTCTAGTGACCCAGCTGGAAGCAATCATTTTTTATGAATGAACAGTTCTCATTACTGTTCAAATATTATTTTCAAAAGGTAATTTGTTATTTTTATAGCATTTAAAAGAATTGTTCTAGGCTATAGATATTATTATTTAAGCAGCAATGTTTCTTGTTTTCTTTTTGCAATTTTTATTTCTATTACAGAGAAAAGTTATACTACAGCCATCCTAATGAAACAAACCTATTGACATGTTCCATCATGAATTAATTTGGAAAAATGGTTTAATCTAAAAAAATTAAAGCCATATGGAAGATATCTAATAACTAATGTCTTAGTAAATATGTATAAGGATTTATGTGAATTAAAAATCTAAAATCTTTTAATTCATTACATAGAAATAAAATGCTTAATTCTGAGCAAAAAAGATATTTACTTGGTCAAGTACAAACCCAAGTTAGGCTTAAGGCCATTTTTACGTGCTCATTATATTCCTAGGCTTTTGTAATCAGTGTTGCCCTTCACCTAGATGAGTTACTCTCCCAAGTTATTGAGCCCCATCTTCTTGAGGCAACTTGAGGTAAAGGCAATGGTTTTGACTGGGACTTTTAGCACTGGTTGGATAGTCTTTTCAGCTAAGACTTGATGATTTACTCAGATATATGAGGACCTCTTTTCAGGCAATTTATAAAACTTATCAAGTTGCAATAAAATCCTTATGATCTTTTTACTAAAACTTTATCTTTTATCTAATATTTATCATGACAATCATATATATTTTTAAAGTGAACTAAACATATGGTGATAAATAATAAGTGAAAATTAGAAGAAAAAAATGACAATAATAAAAATGATAGAAATTATGTTTTAGTAAAAGTGTTATTAACAAAGGAAAAACAAAACTATAAGATTTTAAGACAAGGAAATCCTTTTCGTTTTCAAAAATTTAAAACAATATAAACAAATAGCCTTCAATAAAAGTTGTTTTTTTCTGGGTCAACAATGAAACAAATTAGAATGTTTCCAGTAAAATCATCTAAGTTTTCTTTGGAAGATTCATGATGAAATCTTTATAACTCAAAAATGGCCTTGTGCCAAACTTGGTTGGTGCTGTTCACCAAGCAAATATAATAAATGAGTCAAGATTAAACCAAACTTTAATTTTGTTTTCAAACCAATTATGAGTTTCATAACTGAAAAATAATTGAAAGCTTATTGATTTAAAATATCGCTGAAAGGCCTTGGTCAGCCATAACTGAAAAACGACCATTCTAATATGCATGGCTCTAGGATTAAAAAAGCTAATCCAGGAGTGGCAGTCCCTGCTGCAAGTGTCACATGGGTATATTACTAGTGTGTCTCTATGTACTATTGTTAGTCTGCTAGCTGAGGAGTTCATGCTGCATGCTTGATTTTCAACTGCTATTGCAGTCAGGTTTTCTTCACCAACTTAGAGTTGTGTGTAGAGTGTACTTTTTCAACCTGATCGGTTTGATCTCTGGTCTTCTCAGGAGTCTGCATCATTTATATCCCTCTTGCACAAATCTTTGAAGATCCGCTGGAGGCGCTTTGTGTTTCTTTTCCCAGCAGTAAGTACCCATACAGTATGTCCTTGGGCATGTGCCCATCACCTATTTGATGCACATGCCTAAGCCATTGCAACCTATGTTGGCAAAGGCAAGTGAGAAATGGATTTTCTCATTTTTCTATAATGTATATATAGCCATATATTCACTGTAACAATATATTTTGTTTGTTTTTTTTAAACAGTCAGGGTTTTTTTTTATTGAATCCAAATCTATCACTGTGGGTAAGTCTAAGAAATAGAATGCTAGTTTGAAGTAAATATTGGCAAATGGATTTATATTGTGCTTTGGTGTTTGAGTGTTTGGGATGAGGCTTGATAATTTATACATCTAGTTTTAAACTGTTGTCCTCATCCTTATCATTGTTACTTCCACAATGTTTTGGTTGATGAACTTTTTAGCCTTCTTCAGGAAATTGAATAAATAAATGAATAATGAATTAAATAAAAAAACATACTTTTTTATATACAGGATATCTGTCCTTTTAATCAAACCTGTCATTAAGTTATCATCATAATTGATTTTTGGAACCATTTATTTAGAAATATATAAAATAAAATGTGCTTTTTTAAATAACACCATTTTATTTTAATTTGTTGGATAATTCCTAAGATTATCTTATTTTTTTAAGAATTCAAATGTCAAAGCAAGTTATATAAATATAGTGTTAAATATAAAAATAGAAATAAAATAAAATCATACAAAAATTACTAGTGTTATGATAAGTACATATAGATAAGTAAATGTTTTATTTACCTGCAGTCAAAGTTGATGCTGTATTTTCAGATTTTTTCATTTCATCTTCTTTGAAATTCAAATCTTGTTTCATGGTGATAAACTCCTCAGAAGATGGCATCTGAGTGGAATGGCTAAGATTCTGAATAATCAATAGTAAAAGAAAGCTTCAGATACATTTTGAAGTGATAATATACCTTATCAACCTCCAAAGGCAAGAGTTAAAGGAATAAAACAATATTTTGTTGAAAATTGGAGAAAACCTGGGTTTGACTGAATGGTTATAAGATATTTTTGCTGAAAAAACTGTCAGGAATGAAGAATAAAACTCAAAACTAAGTTCTCAAAGCCTCATTTAGCATTCACCAGAAGAATTAAAAAATACTATTCTTTATTTAGCTGACTGCTAGAGATGGGTCCCTATAAATGCATATGGATTTTGCTGTTGCAAACATGTACCATTAATTTATTTTTAACACTTTTTAAGGCTAAAATTTCAAAAGGTGTCCACTAATCAAAGCAAAGGCATATTCCATCAAAAGCTTCCTAAGAAAGTTATAACTATTGAAAGAAAAATGTATTCCATGTAAATTTTAATAAATTAGAACAATTAATTTTTGATTTATTCATAAAACTATTGTTTATTTTTTGTTTATACAAAAACCCATTCAATTTTCATTTTTAACTATGGTGACTTTATTAGACAATTAAAAAGTGAGGTTAGAAAAAGAACATATAGACAAAAAGCCTATATTAAATATACCTAAAAGAAGCAGATCTGAAGCAAATATTATATTTTTGAGCTGATGCATAAATGTTTCGGTTAATAAAAACTGTCATCATGGTTTGAAATATTTAATTGAAAATTAAACGTATAGACTGAAATATTTTTAAGATAATAAAGAAAAGACAAAGATATATGAGAAGTATTTCTAAAACATAATGCTAAGCTAATAGTTCTAAAGTGACACAAACATGTTATAATTCTTTAATATAAATTTGGATATATAAGGGGATAAATTATTAGAAACCTAGTCTTAGTTTAATGGTTTGATAATTTAGAATTCTGCATGTTTCTAATATTTTTCTAATTTTGTTATTGTGTACTTTAATGATTTAGAGCCTATAAATATAGAGAAAGGGACAATAAATATTCAATAAATGCTAAATATTTTAATATTTTATCATTTTACACACATGCAAAGAGAGAATCAAAGCCATATTATATCCAATATGGCTTTTATCATGGCTAGTATAATGATGTCACCAAAGAAAATATAATATTTGGCATTAGATATATCAACCAAAATTGTTTCAGATAATTCTCAAGTTACTAGAAAAGAATTATTACAAGAATTATAAAAAGTAGGAATTAAAGTTAACAAAAGTACAAAGAGTAATGCATTAAGAGAACAGGAACTTAAGTCAGATATAGCATGGAAAACACCTCTTTTGGTAAAATGTAATGTTAAGACAGCACTTGAATATATTAAATAATATTATCATTTATGCTATCTATGTGCACAATTTAAAGAGTGAAGATGTGAGAAAATGGAGTAATTAAATCTCAACACAAAGTAACAATTCATCAACTAAGCAAGGAACTATGAGAATTTTTTCAGAAAAATCTGACTAATCATTCAATATAGATTAAAATCAGAGCTGAACTATAAGTCTGCCCCAGTGACTTGACCTTAACTATACGCAGTTTGATATAGAGCCAGCCAAAAAAGCAGGTAATCTGTATACTATTTTTTTTTTTACCTAACAGTTAAGACCTCTCACTACTTCAGTTGCCAAATTCATAAAATATTCAACCCTTGTTTGGATAAAGTTATTCTCATATCACCAATACCAGGAGAAATTATTTTTTACAAAAGGGAGATAAAAAATTGGGCTTAAAAATTACATTCATGTAACTTTTATTGTTAAAAAAAAAAAAAAACAATATAAAATTCATTGAATTATAGGAAGGCTAAAAGTATTCAAATTCTTAAATATTATTTTGATATCTAGTCTGTATGTATAAGACTAAGTTAATGATTCTTTTTTTTTTTTTTATTTCCCTGTTATCTAAAAATAAAAAGCTTTATTGTTGAAATATATTTGAGGGGTTAGAGAAAATACATCATTTAATTTGATTCGACTAGTGAAAGAGTCTGTTGTAAGTTATAGATTTTACCAATTAAAAATATAAAAATGATATTACAAAAACAACATGGATTTTTCTTCATAAATAAATTTCCTGACTTTTTGCAAAGTTTTCATTTCTCCTCTTGCTTTCAAAAATATTCTATTACATGTAATTTGCTCTATTATACCAATCTCCAATGATAACACTTCAAGTAAAATTATATCATTTAATTATCTTCATCATTTTAACTTTATTTATCTTTCTTCAGCATTAATAAAGTTATTGTTTTATACACTATTCAGATATAAATATTCTTGTTTCTTTTACTTGGTCAAACACCAACCCAAGTTAGACAAAAGGCCATTTTTACCTGTTTTTTTTTAATTAGTTTTGCCCTTCATCATTACCCAATCTAATTACATTCTTCTAAAAATACTGCATTTGATTACTGGGTTAAACCTACATGAACTTCAAATGTTACTTTATAAAGCTTCAGACAAACTGACTGACAGATAGAAAGCTCTAGAATGATTTAAAGAGAAATAATCATTATTATCAACAAATAATTAGTCTTTTTAATTCTAAAGGAATATTTTCTGCAACCTATTTGCAGCACTTATGTTTATAGCAATTTTTTTCAAATAAGAGCACAATGAGCGAATCATTAACAATAAAAAATGAAGAAAATAAATAATTTGAAATCTGATATATTTCTAAGCCATTTGAAAATGTTCAATAATCCAAACAATAACTAAAGGAACATTATCTAAATATTACTTGTCAAAACTCTAAGCCATTTAGTTGACCTTATAGCTCAGATCACACTTAAGTGATTACCAAGTCAGAGTGAGTTGCTAATGAGAAAATGGATCTGTTTCAACCTTCAACCTTTAGACTTTTCAGTTAATGAGAAGAATGGGCTCAAATTTGGCATTTATATTCATAGATGTTCATTCAAACATTTTCAAAAAATGTTTTTTTCTTCTTTATGCAAGTTTATTTTATAAACTGGCAAGGTTGTACATATATTTTAATATAAGGCATAATTTTGTCTTAGTTTAATAAACAATACTGAGTTGATCTAGATTGGATTTACAAAAAAGGAAAGCTTGTGTTTACAGAAAGGATTCCAATACAGAGATCTTCCAAATTTGCAAGTTCAAGGATGCAAGTTAATGATGACTTAAGAAAAATTAATAAATAACCCTCTAAATTATCAATTAGAAATTTATTTAAAAACATATTTTATAGGGTTTATATCTAATTATTATTTTAATTATTCTTAAAAGGGTCAGTAAAAATAAGTTTTAAAAACTTTTCAAGAGAAGTTCAAATGAATTAAGATAATAAACATAACAGATGTTCTCACCAGACTGATCTTTTCAAGAAGGGAGATAATATTTGTTTTGGCATGCTTCATGGCAGTCTGTAAAACAAAGTCAAAAATGCTTCAAAAATTACCTGAAGAGGTGAAAAAATTAGGATAATCTTTTTAATACAATTTATTCTTACTAGAGCAAACATTATTCTATAAGGGTTGTTCCTAAAGTAATGCCATCTGTTTTTTAAAGTTATTTTTTTAAATAAACTTTAAAAAGGAGGAACAAAAATGGGAGCGATACTATAAAAATAAGCAATTTTTTGTGCTCCAGAATTTATTTTTCTACATAGTCACCATCATTCTCAATGCACTTTGTCAGCAATGAATGAAGTGGTTCATTTTCACGTCTGGACACATAAGGTTGTTCATTTTCATATCATATACACATCTCAGTTGCACTCTGGATTTGCATATGAAATGTGTCAAGTTGACCAGATGTTGACCAGGGTAACTAGATGGGCACAGTGCCGTGCTAAGCCACCTTGCAACCCTGATGCATAATGCGTCTTGCGGTCCCCTTTTCCCTAAAAAGGTAAGAGACTTCTATTGACTTTGTGTCTACACTTAACTTATATATATATATATATATATATATATATATATATATATATTGAGAGAAAACGAAATAGTAGTCGAGTCAATTTACGGTTTAACCCCCCAAAAATTGTAACAAAAGGTTTTTTAATGGATTCTGGTAGGTTTCAATGTAGGAATAGACACTAAAATCATCAAAATTGAGTTGATAGTTAGAGAGTTTTTGACCGTTTAAAGGTTTTGGTGGCCATCTTGGACGCCATCTTGAAAAATACTTTTCAGGGGTAATTTTTTATGATCTTATTGTGTTCCTTGTCCCCAAAAGTGTAGGAATAGACACTTAAATAATTAAAATTGAGTTGATAGTTATAGAGTTATGACCGATTAAGGGTGTCGGTGGCCATCTTGGAACACCATCTTGAAAAAAACCCTTTTCCGGGGGACATAGAGTGGTAAACTTTTTTTTGGTTAAATAGTACATTGAAACCTACCAGAATCTGTTAAAAAACCTTTGTTACAATTTTTGGGGGGTTGACCCCTTTTTTTTTATAAATTGACTTGACTATAGACATAAAGAGAAATTAATTGATAAGTGTATATTTCAAGTGTGATAATGATTTTGTAGTTAATTCAAATAATTAATTTGATAATTTTTTTAATTACCAAAGATTTGTGATGCCAAGTAGCCTTGCGGCCCCTAGGGAGCTTGTGGCCCTCCACAATTGCGGGGTCTGTGGATGCACTAAGCACGACCCTGGATGGACAGACATCCTCTTGATCTTCAGATTATAACTTTCAGTTCTGCTAGATTGGCAATGACATCATGTACAAAATTAGCACTTTTTGTACAAAAAGGACGTTTTTTTTTCTATTTCTTTCTTTATATCCTTTGTTATTGTCTTAATAAAACTTGACTGCTTGTAATCATTAGTTCCAATGTTATATATAATAGAATTGTATCAAATATTAATTGTTTGAAAAAGCATAATTTGATGTGTCAAAACTAAATGTTTTACCTCTTCATGCTGATGGTTCTGGTCAAAACTTTGAATGAACTCTAAAAGAAAATGGATATTTAGCAATTTTTATAGCAAATGGCTGAAATGATAAATTTGATTAAGATTACAATATTCTGAGCAGATTGTCTGCAACATATTATTGTTCATATGGAAAGCAATCAGTGTGTAGATAGAAAACAGAATTATTTAAAAAGAGAAAACAATTTACTTACTAATAAACTAAAAGAGAAAAATATATTTTTTAATTATTAAGTAAATCAACAAAATAAGTGAGAGACTGATAATAATCTATAGAAAAAAAAGAAAAAAACATTTAATAGATCTATAAATTTTGAGTTTTTAGACCAAAAATTAGCAAAATAGTTTTGGGGTCTGTAATCACTATACTTATGAATACTTAGTTCAATTGTACAATGTGAGTGTGTTAAATTTTGTTTAAATTGACCATTCGTTCTACCAGCTGAATTTTTTTCATTTATGGAAACTAATGGTTATTAAGAAATAACACCTATCTATCTATCGTTTTGGAGTCCACAGAAAATGAACTCCCACACATATACACAAAGTTCAAATTATATATAAGTTTAGATTAGAAACACCATTCAATTTATAAAGAGATAAAAAATTACTGAAAGTAGATGAAGAACTATTTTGAGAACAAAGTAAAACTAAGATAAAAAAAGAAAAAGAATTTAAAAAAAAATTGAGTTAAACTCGCTGTTTTAATGCAATCTCTAAAAGAAATTGAAATCCTTGAGCAATTGAATAAATAACTTACCATCTATGGCAGCTTCTTTTTTTTTCAACTTCTGATATTTTTGGTAGCCTTCACCTGCATTAAATAGAAACAATTATTTTAATGATACTATGATAAAAATGAACACATGAAAAGGAATGTAAAAGCTGAAATTTTTCCAGCTCAGCAAATCAATAAAACTTTATAAGATTAAACCTGTGGGTAAGTTATCAGTTTAAAAATAGCAAATATACAGGCAACTAATGAATTTTACCATTTTATAGCAGACCAACTATATTTGGATAATACTAATAGGTAAGAATAAGGATTTTATATTTGACAAAGTTATTTTGATAATTCTATAAATCATTTCAAGTATGAAGAAGGTAAGTTCTTTTAAATGATGAATAAGTAGTAGTAATATTATTTTTAATCTCATTAAATAGTAAAGTTTTTAGAAGGAAAAAACAAACTATGTTTCAAAACATTTATTATCTTTGACATAGTTTTTATTTTAATGGGTAAATACCATTTTCAGATTATTTTGTCTTGTAAATTTCAAGCTTTAAAAAAGGTTTTAAACTTACTCAGCATTATTTAGGTTAATAGAATATCTGATTCCTTCATAAGCAATGTTTTAGTCAAATAAAGATTTTAATGAAGAAACAAGATTTTATGCATTTATATGGACTAGTTTAAAATTTGTTTTTAAAGGATATAAAGTAAATCATAAAATAAAAATATCTATCTAAATTAAATTTTAACAAGTAAACTTTAAGTATATCATGAAAATGAAATTGTAATTATCATTTAATGAAATATATATATTTCAATAAGTCCTCTAGCTTTCTTAATCAGAATTTCCTTGTAAAGCTAGACAGTCAGAAACTTCAAATGATACAATTTACTTAATCAACAGCAGTAGATTGTTCTCATTCCATTTACCAAAACAGAGTAAACTTTTGTTAAGTATTCCGAATTATATTATCAGAAATTAAGATAGAACCTTAAACTTCCAGATAAGGAACTATATAAATCAAACACCAACATTTGTTGAGGCATTTATCAGTTATATTTCAAATATATGATGCATGTATAGTTAAGTTCTACAAAAATAAATAAATGATAAAAATAAGAAAAGCAGAACCAATACAGTTTATAACAAAAAACCACAACCCATCTGCCTTTTCTTTTTTTGAAATTAATTAATTCTCACTTATTCAGTTATAGATGTATATTTCCAACTGATTTCATGCTGTATATAAATGTATCGTAATCTGTATCAATTAGTGGAGAACATTGATTAGAGTTACCTCCACAAACTGTAGCAGAGCTTTTTAATGAAAATCTCAAAATCAATTGCAATGCTGCACTTTTTTTAGTATTTGGAAAGAATAACTAATTTATAATGACCACATCAAAAGTACTTTTCAAATACTAGTGCTAATAGAAACAGTAGTCTTAAATTGTAGGATTTGGCAGAATGATATTGGCTAGGAGCCAGTTCTACAGATTGAGGATTATGTACAAATCATCATAAGAACTGATGTAAAAGCTTAGTAAAAGTGACATCTCATGAAAGGACAAGCAAGAATATTTGGGATTTATAAAAGTTATATCTTACTTTGAACATTAAAAACATATTGCCAGTAGAAATTTGCAAGTTGTAAGTTGAATAATACCAAATGATTGATATCCTACAAGTTAAGACTACTGTTTCTATTAGCACTAGTTTTTGATGATTATTTCTAGCATTACATTAATATTGTTTTAAAGGAAGAAATGGTCAGGAGTTCAATGAGTCAGAGATTAAATTTAACTAATTACTTTGACTTTCTTGTATGTCAGTTTCTAATTGCCTCAGTTCATCTTCTAAAATTTGGTATTCTTTTTGGAGTGACTGAATCCTGAAATAAAAAAAAACATACTTGAAAGAAAATATCAACAAAAAAGTCATGAGTAAATTCAAGTTTGATAACTTTGGATATCATTAAAGTAATGATTTTATATGTTATAATAAAAGTTTACTTAAATTGATCCAGAGTGTTTTCAAAATAATAATGCTCAAAAAAATTTGGTGAAAAATCATTATTAGATTATTGGAATTTTCATTCTAATTTTACCACTAAAACAAATTACTTTTATTTAAAAAAATCTATAAAATTAGATATGATCAATGAGTCTTTCTTGCCGACACTACAGAACCAAATGGTTGTGGAAAATGTATGATTTCTGCAGGACAGTGCCACTTCACATACATGTGCATCTATGACTGTTTTGCAGCAGAACTTTCCAGGATACTTTATCTTGTTAAGGAATGATCTGCATTAGCCATCACCTGTTCTCTGATTTATTACCATGCGACTTTTTTATAGGGGTATCTGAATTCAATTGTTTACAATGATCGTCCTCGCACCTTGACTCACATGAAAAAAAAAACATTCATCGACCTGTTACTGCCAACATACCCATCAATATGCTGGAAAAACTTAACCGAAACTTCAGAGTTCAATTAACGTTTGTATAAAGAATAGACATTAACTGACTGATAACATCTTTAAAACTGATAAAAAATTAAATTTAAATGCTGTTTGAGTTGCAATTCAATGAATTACATGTATATCCACATTACTTTATTTATACTCAATGATATATTGATATTCCAAATAAGAAAGTTGCTCTGCCCCGCTTTCTATGAAAAGAATCCATGATTGTATTTTTAAAATACACCCTGTACATGTTACTCAATTTAAATATTCATTATTTGTTTTACATGTGTATGTGAACCCATACTAAATATATATGTATATATACACAAATATATAAATATATATATATACATATATATATATATACATACAGATATATATATACATATATATACACAAATATATATATATATATATATATATAATATGTATATGTATATATATATGTAT
>JAUZSX010076925.1:0-19078 GCA_034780655.1 Idiosepius hallami
TTTTCCACAAAGTAGACCCAAACAATATCTTAGAATTCCTAAGAGAAACAATATTATATAGCAAAATCTAAAACCCTGAAAAAATAACAAACCAATTTAACCAAATAACCTATTCAGCATTAAATGACCCATGAGAGTTGGTTATGCTGGTTAAATAAACCATCCAATCCAATCGCATTTCGTCGTTAGGCATTATCAACGGAAACTGGTTTATTTGTAGAGAAATTAAAAAACAAACAACTAAAAAAAATAAATAATAAATCTTTATATAGTTTGAAATGTCGTCAAAGAAACTGAGTGAAAATGGAATGTAATGACTCAAAACGATTCCATATATATATATATATATATATATGGAATCGTTAAGGAGAATATATATATGTATATATGTATGTATGTATGTATATATGTATGTATGTATGTATGTATGTGTGTGTGTGTATGTGCTTAATGATTCTGCTCTCTTTAACGATTCTTCAAACACGAAGACCTAGCTGAAAAAAGTCGTTAAGGAGAACAGAATCATAATTTTCGTTAACTCATCACATTACATTTTTCGCTCAGTTTCCTTGACGACATTTCAAACAATATAAACAGTGATAATTCATTTTTGCATTTTTCCAATTGTTTTTATTTTTAATTTCTCCACAAATAAACAAATTTCCGTTGATAATAGCTAACGGCGAAAAGCGTATACGGGAATAATGGAAAAAAATCTATTTTTCCTATATGTCAATTGTTTAATATATGTGTGTGTGTGTTTGTGTATTAATATATATTTATGTGTGTCTTATTTTATCTATATATAACCCATAAAGTTTTATAGCATCTGATATAACGGTTTATGTTTCCTAATAATGGCATATAACGTTTGGTTAATCTGAGTGTGTTTTTGCAGGGAATGCTACGAATTTAATCTAAAGTGTGTCAGTCTTTCCCCGTTGAATGACAGAAGACAGGAATCGCTTAATGACACGTTCAATCATTAAAACGTACCCAAATAAGTCAATCACATGAAACTGTATTCCCGGGGGTGGTAATATACTGTACAAATGTACATAAGACATACGATAGAACAACTGGTTTAGACGAACCAAAAACGAAAGAAAAGAAAGAGTGATTTTGATGTCCAGCATTTTAAGAATATACGGTCGATAGAAATTTAATTCAGCAAATGGTTGTCAGCATTGACGTGTTTACTTTAAAGTATTTCCCTTGTCTAACCGACCGATTAATAAAAGACTTTTACGCAATTCATCCGCCCATATTTGTGTATTAGTGTTTCACGAGTGACATTCCAAAAATAATGCCTCTTATTTCCTTTTCACTGCAAATGGATTAAAGGGAATTGTAAATTGCATTTTTGTGAGGATCAAACTTCTGCATTTGTACGCTAAAGATTTTACCTTTCTTTTGCAGGTATTTTCTGTTTGAGGTTAGGTTTCAGACGAGCATTGTCAGAAAATAGCTGTTTCAATTCGTAACCAAGTAGGCTAGAGACATAGGTGGTTAAAACGTGTTGTGAAATCAGTAATTACTGCAGGTAATCATCTGATGAAAACCGGAGGATAAGTATGCTAGAACTTGGTGAAACAATGTCTATGAAAATAAATGTTATGGCCCAACAGTGGAATAATTTAAAAACTGGTAGTTAAGTGTAAGACATGTTTATATAACAGAATAAGAAAGCAAAAGAGTACAGCATAAGAGAGTTGGTCGTGATTTCGATCAGCCATTAACAATGTCATGTTCCTTCTGCAGCCCGTCTACGTAAAATCACCCTTGACTGATTCATTCGTCGCTATTTATAGTGAATGAGTTGTACCATACTGGAGGGGCGCCAGGCACCCCACAACAAAATTACCAAGTAGCCAACCATAGCCATTCTATTCGAGGACTACAAAAGTGGTAGGGGGTAAATACCGCTATATCCTCTTCTTCCCAATGTTTTAAACGCCAATATATCGGCCTTCCAATGTCCAAAGTGTTAAAAAAAAGTTTAATCTACAACCAGTTTTAACTAATCAAAAGAAAACTCAAGAAAATCTCCCTGAATATATTTGTTAAGTGACATTTCCTTCAATCAAAATCGTGTTTAGGGTATAAAAAAGTATAAAGAATACACATCCCCAGATACACACACAAAGATAAACAAATTGAAGTGTAAATATTAGGAGAATATTGAATGCATTTAAAGCGACACTTCATGCATTCTCTTACATTCACCAACAATACGTCAGTGACAGCTTTAAAGAGTTTTAAAGTAATTTTTTTTTATGTTGCTTCCAGAAAAGTTTCAATTTCTTTATTCATTTATCGTATCCCTTTGGTAATATTCGATGTTTTGTTTCAACTGAAAATACCGCGAGCAAAGCACAATGTTTTCAAAATCCCTGGAGCGAATAAAGCGGGCTTTTTCATGAATATTTCCACATTATTTTACTCTCACTGAATGATGCATTTAGTAGTTTTAAGAATTCAAGAGTGTATTTTTTTAATATATTATATCTATCTATATATACATATAAAAGTCAAATCGTGTAGTTGATTGGGACTACATCCGGTTTAAAATTTCCGGTTTACGAGCACTGCTCGTAGCGAGATCTAGCCGAAGAAAACAAGAAATTGACACTGTAAACAGTTGTATTCTTAAATGGTCACCCATCTAACTACTCACCAAGATCGAAGTTGCTTGATTTCTGTGATCTGACGGGAAACAGTGTTTCCAACCAGATTTGATCGTATAAATCATTCTAACAACAAAAGATTTGAGATTTGCTCTTAAAAAATCTTTTTTGAAAGCAAAGAGAAGATACGAAGAAATGTTTTTAGATAATAAATAAATAACAGAGAGGCGTTTTGGAAATTCAAGAAAAAATAACTCATTTTCAAACACGAAGCGTTTTTGATAGAAAAAATAGGAAATTTCCTGTTACAGTTAGTTTATATGACAATTTAAAAATAAGTATATATAATTTAGTAAAAAAAAGCATTGAGTGTCTTCTTAGATAATAGATTTCTCTAATTATTTTAGCGGCAAGTCTCCGGCACCGGGCAAAGCCGGGCAATACTTCTAGTTTTTATATATCGTTTTGTATAAATTTTAGTTTAAGAAGAAATTGCATTTTTATTCGGAGTTTAGGATGAGTTCAAAATTGTAGAATATATTGTTATTCTATATTTGATTTTGTGATTTAATTTTTTCTGATCTTAGGGATAGAAATTATTTTTATTTTTATGTAAAACGTTTACATTTATAAATTAACCTAAAAAAACCTAAAATTTACCGAAACATTAAATACCTTTAAAATGTTAAACGTTCATTTTAGCAATTATCAATGTTTTTCTTTCAATCACATCAGGGCTTTTCCTTTCTATAAGCATTTTTTTTTCGAATTTCGCAATTATAAGGAGTATTCCAAACCAAAAAACTATTTGAGAAAACTCCCAGACACGTAAATTTAAATTGTGTGAATTCTCAAGAAACCTATCAAAACCGTTTTGGAGTCAATAGAGAAAGAAGTTTCAGATAAGCATTCTAGAATAATATTCTGAATAGTTTAAACTACACAAAGCCCCTAATCTCATTAAACTAATTCAGAGAATTAAAAAAAAAGATGGCTGAGAGTAAAAACCAAAATAATCTCAACGATAATAATTATCAAAATCAATATTATTTATTGAGACCAGAAAAGTTTGTTTAATATTTAAAAAAAGAAAACACTAATATTTTCTTATGTAATTTATTTTCTCTTAAAATCATTTTCTCATAACAAATTTAAAAGGTTTAATTCTTGAAAATGAATTATCTTTTCCTAAATTTAAAATATTATATCAAATTTAGAAATTGTATTTAATTCAAAAACACTTCGTTGTATCTGTGTATCTTCTCTGTGTTTTTAATATGACTTTTTTAAGCAACAATCTACATTCCTATGTTGTTATAATTAATTATACGGTCAATTTGCGTTAAAGCTACCGGTTCCTGTGAAATCGCCGAAGTTAATCAACGTCGAGGCTGACCAGTAGTTAGATGGGTGCAATTTAAGAATACCAGTGTAGACAGTTCAATTTCTTGTATTCGTCTGGAAAAGTAGCGTCTGCTCGATGTAGTCACGCACAGTGCTTGTAAATCAGAAATTTGAAACCAGATGTAAAACCCAATCAATCAATCATAACGATTTCCTTCATATAAGTATTGTTGTGGTGCCGAGTGGTAAGCATCAAGAATGGAACAAAAAGAAGGTAAAAGTAGTTGATAGAGCATTTGTACAGAAAGAAGTTAGTAAGATACAGGAATAATTAGTACACTATGTAGTCATCAATGCCAGGTATTCTTCTAACATGTGGCTACTCGGATGCCGTTAATATGGCTGCCGGGCAAGTATATGTTTCGGTGATAATGAGGGGATATCACCCACTACAAGTATATAGATAATTGGTTGATTTGCCGTAAAACAAGCGAAACTAAATTAACCAAAGACAACCATATGAGAGTTAGGGGTTCAATCCTACTTATGGAACAAAATATTTATGAACGATGATTAACATAAATACCAACTAGTTGGTATTTACGGAATTAGAAACATTTAAACCTGTGAAATCAAAACAAAACCTGATGTTTGTGATTCTTCGAAGCCTTCAGGTTTAGAGATGATTCATTCGTGCGTCTGGAAGCTCAGACACTGGCAAAGGTCAAAGTTTTGCTCAATATGTGAAAGTTTAGCCTAAAGCACATTTGAAAGCTTCTTCAGTGACGCCAAGAATATGATTGTTGAAGTGGTGCGTTATCTGCGAGTTTCTTTGTTTTCTTTCTTTCTTCATTGTAACATTCCTTACGCTAGATATACTAACGTCTGTGTGCAAACCACAAAACTTTTTCCTTTAGCCTTCTTCTCGACGTTTCAACTTATGTCAGCCAAAAACCAATTCTCCAGCTATATTAATCCAAATTCATATTCGAAAATCTATATTCAGTAAAGTTATTCTTTTGTTCGTTGAAATACTATTTCGCTAGATTTGCTAACGTCTGAGTTCAAGAAAACAAAACATTCCCCTTTAGCCGGTTTCTCGACGCTGCATCTTCTATCGAACAAAAATCAGTTTTCCAGCTACAATACTCTAAATTCGGGATTTTTCTATTATTAATTTGTTTAAAATTCATTCTAAATTTCTTCTCTAGCTTGCAATATAATAGCAAAAATCTATACTAAGTAAAATCAAAATAAATTACTAACTAAATATATCTATTAGAAAAAAAATGAATAGATTAAAAAATTAATCATTGTTTCTATATTTTTTAATGATTCAATGATACATGGTGTTAGTATTTTTTCTTTGTGAAGATTATATTAATAAAATATCTAATAATTTCGGTTTAAAAATTATTGGTTCATGTGCCATTCTTTGTCGGTATAAAAACACTGAACATTAGAAAAATAAATTCAATTCAGAACGGTAACTTATCCAAATATTAAAACAGCAGTAGTAACAGCAATAGTAGCAGTAATTCATTAGTCAGTTTTCGTACTCAATTTTGAAAAATAAGAATTTTATTTCAATCTGCTTCATTAAATAAGGTGAACGATGTCCTGTCTGCCCTGTGATTAGCCAGGTTTAATTAACTATAATTAATTATATAATTAAACGGTTCAATTCTTGCGATTATATCCTGGTACTATTCGACCCTAAATAAGGCAACAAATTTAATTAAAAATATTTCTTTAGTTATTTCTATCAAATGAAAGATTTAAAAAAAAAACAAGATTTACGTAATGTTTTTTCTATGGAAAGTGATTTCATAAATCCATAAATATTAAACTAAAATAATTGTTTAAAGGATATTTCAATAAAATCGATAAACGGGGTGGCTCAGTTTTGCATAAGAGCATGCTTTTTCCTTAAAACAGTCACTACTCGGAAATCGACGAACCCATCTTTTATCCCTACTGACATCATTTACATCTGTTCAATAAACGTTCAAATGGTGCCGATTAATTTTCATCGGTTTAATTTCTAATGTATAGAGAAATTCAATGATGCATCCGTGATGCTGACGCAAGACCATGAAAGAGTTTGTTTCGTAGAGCTCACAAAGTTGATATCTGCAGCATAGAGATAAAACGTTCAGTTCAATCATAACAATGCAATTTAAAATTTTTCTGATCGAAAAGAAGAAGGGAGAAGAAGGGTTATGATTAGGGTTAGGGGAGAAGAAGCGTTATGATTAGGGTTAGGGGTGGATATAAATAAGACTCAATTATTTTGGAACGACTCTGGTTTTACATAAAAATAATGATTAACAATGAAGTATAAGCTTATTCCGATTAGTGTATGTCTACAATTAGATATTCTGAGCTGATTTAATTATTATATATTCGCTGGACCCCTGAAAAATTTCATGGAGAATTAAAAATTAGTATAACTCATTTGCATTCTTAATATTTAAACTGTTTCGTTTGGGAAGCTTAAATATCTGAGCGTGATTTTTCATTTGATTTCTAATTTTATGTAGAAGAATTACTTTAAACATTACAAAAAAAAAAACTAACTACATTAACATAAAAATATTTTATTATAAACGGTACCAAGTCAAAGGAGACAATTTTGGAACAATCCGATCTTTATCAGTTGAAATATTCTATTTTCTTTTACAGGGGTCGATAAGTTTAATTGTCTAACGAGCTAAAAAACAAGGTGAACCATTACTAGGGTTGTGACAATATTCTTTTTAAAATATTATATTTACTTACCAACCAAGTTTGGCACGAGGCCATTTCTAAGGTGAATGCAATGGCTTAGACTGGAATTTGAACTCGCATACTACGATTCCAGAGCCCGAGCTTTTACCATTGCTCCAACTTCGCTGCCATATGCTTTTAAAAATATGCTTTATATTCTCATGATATACTGTAAATATTCTTCAAGTATATATTTAATATGCTTTTTTTCTCGGAAATATTTTTTTTTAAATATGCATTTTGTTAAAAGAATATGTTTTTTGTTAAAAGAATATTCTGTATGCAAAGAACGTGCTTACATAAAAAGAATATTCTTGTTACAGCCGTAGACATAAAGTAGATTTTCACGTGGCTGTTCTTCAGGTCACGTGATATTAGCCTTTCATAATCGCGTGAAAAGCTTGTGTCATAGGCCTTAGGAAATAAGGTTTCTACATACACCGGTCTCTTTTCTTTCGTCTCTTACTTATGCAAGTGCATTTTCTTCTCGGTTGATTATCAAAAATAGATCCACTGGCAATGTTTTAGGAGGTTCACTAATATTCGTATTTTATTGATCTATTCTTCTTCTACGTGAATCAAATTAGTTCAATTGTGGCTAGAGTTTGGGAAAAAAAATCAACAGTATGAAAAAAAAAATTGCTGCAGCTAACGAACGGAAGTCGAAAAGTTTACCGAAAGCTATATGTATCTAAATGGCCGAATGTAGGACTGGGTGAAAAAAATATATCATGCAAGGATTTAGGCATATTTGTCGACAAACGCGTAATAATGGTTGTATAATATGTATCGCACGCGTACGGATTAGAAAACTGCTTCGAACACGTACATTAATGTAATGTTTGAAAGCAATAGTAAAAAGAAACGAGATCGGTACATGAAATAGAATAATAGAATAAACTTTGGAGTAAAGTTAAATCTCATGAGATAAACTGAAATTACACATAATAATGGAAATACCTATTATTTTGGTATAACAATGTTTGAAAATAATTTAGATAATTAAAACTTGCCACATGTCATTGTTTTTTGTATAGTAATTTTCTCATGTGATATTGTATTTACTGGGTGAGCACACCCAAGTTTGGCACAATGCCATTTCTACGTGCTCTTAGCCGGGCTTTTTATATTCGGTGTTGCTCTTCATCTAGATGAGCTGCTCTTCCGAGCTAACAAACCTCATCTGCCCGGGGCTGCTAAAATTAAAGTAATGGTTTGTGACTGGGATTTGAATTCGCGTAATACGATTCAAGGGCCCGAGCGTTTACCAATTTTCGCATGTGATATGTTGATGTAAAATAATTTTTTTTTTCCTTTTTTTAGATATTAAAACATCATTTACTCCTTATAAGGGCTGATATCATGGTTTACTACGTCAAGTAGCTAATTTCAAGCTAAATTCAAAATCAGATCGTCGTGGTTGTATGAGACCAGATATTCTGTAGCTATTTAGAAAATAAAACAACACTAATAATTTTTTAAAATCATGTTTATGCATTCCGATATAATTGGCTTCCTTAATTACTTTAGTAGCAATCCACGGTTCCTGGGCAATACTTCTATACATACGTGTATGAATAAATTTTTTTCTATTGTATTTTTGGCTATTTTCAAGTATCATGTGTCGATTTCGGAAATTTAGCTAGTACGTAACTTTATGTAAAGTTTATAAGTCAAAGAATTGTAGATAATTTTCCTCATTTTTATAAGTTAAAACTTTGTAGCAATGCAAAAGTATTCATATTTTTGCCAGAAGATACTTTTTAACTTGTGACCTCCTGAATCTGCAATAGTCACAAAGCATATTTTGGAGTAGTTTTCTTTATTTCTGTTTAAACTAACTATAGGGGTTAAGGATTGAACAAATATTCAAATATTAACACACGCACTCATAAATTGTTTATGCTTCTTTTGATACCTACACATACTTATATAGATTTTTTTTCATCTACAGCCTATAACTCTTGGTTTTTCATTTATAGACCTACACTTACTGTGGAAGAAAAAATAGTCAAACTAATGCCAATATTTCCCTTGACATTATACTATTTTTTTCTCCAGCATTTGTAGGCATTAAAAACGTTTTAATAAAACCATCCATAAATATTGTCGGAGTGAATTAAAAGGTACATTTTTATCGGTTCAGTTAAGAAGTGGGCAAAAATAATAAATTAATCAAATCAAATTTCACTCGGGAGATGTTATGTAATCTTCTCCGATTTTATGTCTATTTGTTAAAATAAAAATATATCCACCACTTTTAGAGGCTATCAAAAGTGATTTTCCCCTTTTTTCCAAGAGAAAACACTATTATGAGGAATTTTTTGACTGTCTTTCTCTTCTTTTAAAATATATTTTTGGTTAAGTGTCCAATTAAAATTCTTTTATGACTTTTACCTTTTTCTTTTGATATGTTGTTTTATAAGAATTTACTTCATTCTTTCTTTACTTTTGCATATTTTCATTTATTTTTCTTTTCTATTCCCAATCCATCATAATTATATTTTAATGTTTGGTTTCATCTGTTTATGTTTTTAAGCCTTTTTTTTTTCTTTTAAAATTTATATATATATTATACTTAAAGAGTCTGGGTAAATATCTTCATTTAAAACTGTGTTACTGTCCCAGTTAACAGTCTTTATCAACATATGTTACATAAAAAAGATTGTCTGGAAAATTTTATAAGTATTTCTATTTTATTTTGACTTGTTTTTTCAACATAATTACCATCATTTTACGCCGCTAAATCCAAAATTGACATTTTTTTTTTTGCTAATTTGATTCGGAAAAGTTTGATCTCAAAAAATAAACGTTTTTTGAGAACCTTAATCAGTATATTTTTCTATATACAAGAGTCTTTCAAAAACTAATACCCTCATTTGTTTAAATGGTTAAAAAACTAAAGAAGCTTAGAGTGGTACTGTAGGACTTAACCATATAACCTTCTATATTAGTTTCAGATAATCAGGTCAAAAATATTATTATCCATAAAATGCATTATCTGTTTGACCCTCTTTTTAGTGTAGATGACCCATATTTCAAGAAATGCTATGCCCGAATCCATTTCTCTTTCTCTCTGACCGATGTATGAGAAACCAGAACAAAGAGAATTCATTACCCCACTAGCAGACCAGCTAATAATATTACATTTACTTAGTGAGCACCAACCCAAGTTTGACACAAGGTCATTTTACGTGCTTCTAACCGGGATTTATACATTCAGTGTTATCCTTCACCTAGATGAGATGCTCTCCAGAGTTAATGAGCCCCATCTGCCCGAGGCAGTTAAAGGTAAATGCAATGGTTTTGACTGCGATTTAAACTCGCGTAATACGATTTCAGAGCCTGAGCTTTTACCAGTATTCCACCGCCGCCACCCAGCCTATAATATGTGTATTGCCAGTTTGCAATTCTATGAGATGCACTTGGTACTCAGACCAATATGTTACAATAAAAAATGATAAAGATACGTCTTTTAAAAGATTAATATTTTGTATTCCCATTATAATTCAAACAACAACACACAAATATAGAAATAATGCAGTACCATTAAAGCGAACGACATTTCAACCCAAGAATTTATTTTTCTGCATATTCAACTTTTCAATGAACATTTTTCAGCGATGAACAAGTTCATCCATTTGGGGGTTTGAGGATATTTGGCCATTCACATTTCTGCCTTCACTTTAAAATCAAACAAATTTTTTAACTGTGCTGACATCAAATACATCGGCTTGGAAGTGTCCAACAAGCACCAGTAAATTTTGATCGGTAATTTTTCTACACTGAGGATTTCAATAACGCATCGCTATTTTTGACATTGTGAATTTAAAGAACGAATACTTCTTGTTTAATTATAAAACATAAAAAATAAATAAATAAAAAGTTTCATTTTTTTAATTTTAATTGTTGATATGAAAAATACTTAGCCTTCATGTTTACGATTATGTACAGTGTGTATGTAAAAGCTATTTGGAACAGTGAACATGATTTTACGCTTAAGTATAGCACCAATGTCTCTTACGAATTCCTGCTATTCAGTTTGTCTTATTGGATAATTTTGGACAGGTTGTTGAAAACATTGACTAAATAAAATTGTATAATGGTGTGTTTTTTGAAGGCATGTAACGTTATTATTATTATTACTACTATTTCGATGTTTGTTTCCTTCTTGATTTTCAATCTTTTTGAATTTCTTAATCTCGACTGATATTCAGAAAATCCAATACATGAAATGTATATTTTATTTATTTATTTTTCTTATCTTAATTCGCGTTTATTTTAGAAAGATAAAAGATTTTTGTATAAGAAAAAATAAAATAAATCCCACATTGAAGGCGAATTTTTACCTTTGGGTAAAAAGATATATCTTCCTGTTGTGAATTTTTTTTCTGCAATGAGTCACTATTTACAATTTTACAGGTAGTAATTCACACATGTTAGACAGTAGATAGATACTTGGACTCTGAAACCGTAATATGCGGGTTTAAATAACAAGGCCATCCAAAAAATAATGACACCTAACTTTATTCCACGCTGAAAGATCAGAGACGACTTTGAATTTTATTGTTATAACGCCAGAGCTGATGCAATCTGATCTGAAAGTTTCATCTCTTTGTTGCAAGTATTGTTGACGTAAGACCTAAAGAAAGTAACATTGTAATGAACGTGCATCATTAAATTCCTTCATGTAGATTAAAGGTACCTGTTATTGTTGAGCAGGTAGACCTCCCTTCGTTCGCGTTGAATTAGTCTTCCTATTCATAAAGGGTTTATGCGTTCTCAGAATATTCTGAGAGTCCCAGTACTCACGCTAAGAGGCAACTCTAACCGAGGACGTTTTCATGGTCAATTGTTGTGACAGAGGGATGGAAAAGAAGGAAAGTGTATTAATTCGAATGCTAAATGCATTCAACTGATCATACCACAACTTGTAGACCAACCTGGTTCGGTGCCTGATATTTCATAGCGGTTAACTATGTTAGTACTGAACAGGCTCAATGTTGCTTAACTTGGATATCAGTGGGAAAAGTGACTTGAGCCTACAATTATACCTGTTGAAGCCGATGCAGTTGATTTAGACACCGTTAGGAGATAGGTTTCTGGATTTAAGAATAGCTACAGAAGAGAGTGACAGGCTCGTTCCCAACAGAAAAATTGATCTGAAGAAAAAGTGTACTGAGAATGACGACTATGTAGAAAAAAATTCTGAAGCTCAAAAGGTCTTGCGTTTTAATGGTACCATTCTCCTTTTTGATGTTTTTCAACTTTATGAAATAAAGTCACAATAATTTTAGAACAACTCTCAAACATTTTTTTTACTATTAATTTTTTTTTCTATAACAAGAATGTCTAATAGATATATAATATTGGATGTAGTTTCAAAGAATTTAATCACTCGAAATTTGTTTTTCAGTATTTTGACGAACAAAATGGAAAAACAAATGTCAATACTCCCTTGAACATCATACCCTTGCCCTAAGACTATATGTCTTATATTAGGTCCCGATAATCTTGAAATGATCCTCGAAAATTTCTTTTTATTATTGTTTTTTTCTATAACAATATTGTCAAATGGACTTCTCTCTTTAAAAAAAGACATATTAAATATATTGGCTGTGAGTCTAAAAATGCAAATCACTCTAAATTTGTTATTCTGGTGCTTTCATTTCTTTTGACGAAAAAATGGACAAACAAATGTCAATACTCCCTTTAGTATCATACTCTTTTCCCCTAAGCGCAGATTTCTTGTATTTGTGAGAATTAAATGATAACACAACTTTTAATAAATCCATATTTTATCGCAGTGGAAATTGTCGTTATCTTTTTATTCTGTCCATCATTTCTATGAGCAATATATTTATTTTTCTGAATTTTTGAGATAAGTTTAATTATTCAGTTTTTTTTTAAACTTTATGAGTGTGTGTGTGTGTGTGTATGTGTATGTGTGTGTGTGTGTGTTTAATATGATTATATTTATGTATAGTTTGCGCAACTTTATTCTTGAATTTATTCTTCCCTTTTTTTTTCTGTTTTTATAGTTTGGCATTTAGTTGTCGCTCAAAAGTCAGGAATGAACATTGAAAAGAATTTGTGTTGGTGATTACATAAGGATGCATCGGCCAATTTCCATACCTATTTGATTTTTTTCGACGACGAACGATGAATGAATGGCCTTCATTGAAGCCTTCAATCTGAATTTGAAATATCAAGTTTTCGTTTTCTTCCAAGGCTGACAAAAGTACCTGTTCGTCGAATTCTGAAATTTGATCTTTTTATGGTTTATTATCCAATACAATCTCTCCGTATTGGAAACGGCAAAAGCAATCACTGCATAGAAATTCGCTAATTGTTCATTTGTCAAACATTTCATGGAGATCGGGAAATGACATCGTTGCTATTCATTTTTAAGTGGTGAAAGTGTGATGGGATGAATTTGAGTATAATTATCTACATAAGATCAGTGCTGTACTTAGCCACCTAGCGGCCCACTTTCCCCTATAAAGATGCATTGCACCCCCTATCGTACTGGAGCCTTCGATCAATGACCATATATATATATACATACATATACAAATAGAGAAAGAGAGATACTGAAAAAAGATATATGGATTGATAGGTGCATATTTGAAAGGTGATAATGATTTTCTAGTTAATTCTAGATAATTCTAATAAATTATTTGGTATTTTTTAATTACTTAAGATCTGTGAATCCAAGGAGCCTTACGGGCCCTAGGGATCTTACGCCCCACCCGCAAGTTTGTGGGGGCCTTAAGTACGGTCCTGCATAAGATTACATTATAAAAAATAATAATAAAAGATAAGAATATTATCAAACACAAAGAGAAAAACAAGTTCCATTTTGAAATAACAGACCGAAAAATACAAAACCCAGGTTGATGTGATCTTTCGTCAAAAGAAGCCTAACTCATTATTTCAGAACCTGAATAGTTGAGACCAGTCAACTAAAGAAAAGTAACTCGAATAAATAAAACATAATACTTCTTTCAAACCCATCAAAACACGAAGCGTAGCTCATTAAGATATAATGACCTATGGTACATTTCTATTTGGTTTTGAATCGGAAGAGTTTATGCTAAAAGTTCAAACAAGAAAAAAATGGCCATTGCATCAGCTTTGTCAGACATAAATGTGCTTGCTCTTGGCATAAATCTTTGTGATGATAAATATAGAAAAAAGGTGAAAAAGAAGGAATATAATCATAATTAGTTCTATTTAGGAAATATCCTAAATTTCTTCAGCAAACAAAATTAGAGATTTTTGTGCTTGATATTTGGGGTTTTATTTTTTCATAATGAAAAGTATAAATTAATGAGAAGTGGAGTGACTTCAGAGTAAGTTTTTTCTCTTATTTTCTAATTCAACAGACGATAAATTTTCTATATTCTCATTGTTTTAAAAATTCGTTTTCCCATTCCAATAGACGCAATTCATTGGGAAGAATTAAAAGATCAGTCATATTGATTTTTGATGTTCATATTCCTTTACTTGTGTCAAATTACAAAAATGATAATTGTATAAATCGCCATCTTTAGAAGATGAGAGAACATGGAATCGTAATAAAAAAAAAAGAAAAAAAAAGAAAAAAAAAACAGAGATCGAGGGAAAAATTGTCAGTTAAATAGAAACCAAGCCATAAAATTGGTTAGACAAAAAATATTTTTTTAAAAATGATATAAAACTATTGGTCTGTTTGTATAAAGCCGAATAAGCTGGAATGCATAGGTTTATATATTTGGTCGATTTTTCTCAATAAACATTTACAAAAAAACCGGTGCATAATTAAATCAGTATAAAATTTTCACCGTTTATTAAATGAATTAGCTTTATAAAAGTGTAATTATTTATTTATCTTTATATGATATTTTTGTATTCTTTATTTATTCATTTTCCTCTCGAAATTTAAATTTCGGAATTGAACGATTTTACGAATTAATTTTTCTTAGCATAATATTTAAAAAATCAAAATGGAATTACCTTAGTTTTATCTTTTATGTTTTCAAGTTTAAAATTTGTAAAATATATTTTTAGAAATTATTCTTTTTCAGATTATCATAAAGATTTTTTAGTTTAATTTTTCACTAAAAACAGGAATACTCAAATCTTAAGAAATAAATTTAAAAAATTATTCATGTTGAAAGTCACGCTTATAACATTTAGCATTAAGTTGCGAATACATTTCAGAATCTAAAACAGTAAAAATGTCAATTTTTATGTATTTTTTTAAATTAAAAATGGAAAAGTTTTTATAATGTGTTAACTTTACACCTCTTCAAGTACACTGGCCGATGAAAACAATTAACATTTGTTATTGCTACACGCTATATTTTATATATTGTAATTAGATAATTTTTGTTTCTAAGGTATCCTTGTATTAAGAAATATTCAGGATTTAGCTCGGGTCACATATTTCAACAAATTTTACTTTCATATATATATTTTTTCGATTTCCTTCTTGATAGAATATAGGTATGTACTAGTGATAATAATAAATTAGTAAGAAAAAAGACATGAATGAAATTTTTCGGATGATATAAGATATAAAGAGGTAAAGAAAAATAGAATGAAAAAATATAAAATGGAAATGAAAAAATGTTTAGAAGAAAAAGAAACGAAAGATAAAATTAAATAAATTGTAAAAACCTGTAAAATAAAAAGAAAGGCAAAAACTGTTGCTAGTTTTAATTGTACCGCCTTTTTAGATTTTCAACTTGAAAAAAATTTCCAAACAGGTGAACATACTTTTGAAAGTATACGACCCTTTTATATTAAAATTTTACTTTTTTTAAAAGTTTGACATGCCGCGTTGTTTCACATAGGCAACCAAATTATTTTTTTAGCCAATTCAGATGTTTTAAAGGTGTTTCATAGTTCTCTCATTGTTGCTGTCGTTGAGCAGAAAGCCCTCTCAACACCAGTCTTGGCTTAGATCAGTCTTCCTTTTGTCATAGAGTTTTTCACAATCTCAGACTATCCTGAGATCCAAGTCCGCATACTCAGGGCAAGTGTAATCGAGGATATTTATACCTGCTGGTCGGACATTGTGAGAGAAGGATGCTAAAGGCGTTTAAGTGATCATACCACAAACTGCCTACCGGCCTCGTACAGTACATATTTTCAATTGGTCATCCATCTTAGTACTGAACAAGCTCTATGTTGCTTAACTTCAATGTGACTTAGTTGTACTTTTGTCATTGTTGAGCTGTGCATGAAATAATCACTTGACAATAGTAGGCGAGTAGCGATTCCGCCACAAAGTCTAAACAGGAAACTGTCTGCACCAAATCACCCATAACATTAGGTTTGCCCGCTCGGCAGCAAAAAATATCGAATGATAGATAATTAAGACGAAGACTTAACTTAGTTTTAACATGAGTTTCTTTAATAACGACCTATATAGTTATATAAAGAGATTAGAAGAACTATAAAAATGCAATCTATAGACAAATAAATAAGCAAGAGAAATTTAAATTTGATTTATTTTCTAATTTTTCCAAATAAAATTTGCTAGCCGAATAAAATCGAATGGAAAGAAAGAATGATGTGCGAAATGAGTAGATTTCAAGACAGCATTTGCCTGATTAATGTTGGTTGTTTTTTTATGACTTTCCAAGTGACAGCAAAATTGTTTCTTCCATTTTATTTAGAGAGTTCTGAGATAAAGATTTTTAATCATTTATTACTCATTTCTTTTTGCGAATTTTTGTCCTCGTCTTACATAGAATTTTGTTCTTCCCCATGTTTTATTATCGGAGTGTCAGGATGGTCTAAGATTGTGAAAAACTATCAAAACAATCTGAGAATAGTCTGAGACTCCAAGTCATCACCCTCGGGTGTAACTCTTATTAGGAACGTTTTTAGCCACTGGTCGTTCGGTGCGAGGACGGTGGTCGTTAAGGGATAAGGCCTTTTAGTTTGAATGCCCAATGTATTCGATCGATCATACAACGAACCACCGACCAGCTTGATCAAGTACCTGATATCCCTAAATCGGTTACCAATCTTAGTAATGTATAGGTCTACATTGCTTAACTTGATTTAGCAGGAACTGCTATCTCAAACGGAGCTGGACCGTACTGGTTTTTACGAAAGCCGGCAGATTAAGTTAGTCAAATCGTAATGAAGAACCACAAACAATGTCAGATTAGGACAAAGGTCCGGAAAAAGAAATTAACAATAAAAGTATTCCGTTCTCCAAATTTATTTTATTTTTCAGAGTTTTATTTTATTTTGTCATTATTATTTTTCATTTCCTCACAGGAAGTCTGCTGACGAGAATGGATTAGCATTTGGACCTTGTAACCGTCATTACCGAATCTTAGTCGTTTCATTAAGTTTACATTCGGGAAAATAGTCTTTGGTTAGGTGTAATGTAGTAAGAAAAATAGACCCACAAAATCTTAAGAAAAGACTTGCAAAGGAAAGAAATAAAAACTAAAATAGACAATTGAAGAGGCACGGCCCTACTTTGTTGAAGGAAAAACGTTTGTTTATTTTATTGACTACGATACAAAGGTACAGAACTCCATATTCCTTCCAGCAATTAATCAAATAGTACAAGTTGTGTAATTTAAAACAACTAGGTAAAAAAGACCTTTGAATAAAAGGATCGTTCTCCGCATTAAATGAACAGTCTGGTTGATATGTGGTAAAACAAATCAATCAATCCTTTACCCTGTTTATTTTCTGGATATTGCACCTAATATTGTGCTTTATGTGCACATATACTTGGGAAAAATTTCAACATAACTAAAGCTAACACCAAGGAAATATTTTCTACAGTTTTACCTAGAAGAAGGTGTATACAAAGAAACACCAAAAATAGTAATGGAACCTACGGAAATATAGTTGTGTAGTTGATAAACATAAACACATTGCCAATTAGGTGTATTTAGTGACTTATTTTGTCAATTGTGCGTTTATCAGATCAGAAGCAAAGAAGAGAAACTAAGAGCCACCAAAACCCCTGTGCCGAAAATGACCAGCTAATGCTCGGTCACAGATATTGAAAGATAAATATAAATATTCTTTCTCTATAGATAAACATTATATATATAATATATATTTACTAGGTAGATTTAATCACAATGCTATTTGTTACGTGCGCGCGCTCTCTCTCTCCTATATAGTCTGATGATCGCGCAGACGTAAAAACTGACAGTTACCACCGGCAACCAATATCAGTTTATATATATAAAAAAAATTGAAATTTTATTGTATGATTGATTTTTTTAATATTTAAATGCTTAACTATAGGATAAGTTTTAATCACCAAAAATAATATTTTTATGTATAACGTTTTTCATTTTGCTTCAAAAGATAATTTCATTCGTACAATGACAAAGATATATAATATAATATAATATGATATAATATATGATATAGCTAAATGGTTAAAAAGTTCTAAAGGAACTGACGATGTTTTCAATATTTTCAGAGTTTTTTTTTTTAAATAGAATAAAAAAACAAAAAATTACTCCCCCAAAATTGAAGCTATATCATTTACTTGAGAAAGTCATTACTTAAAGACACGTTTACATAAGAACTCTTTTTTTTTCTGACTTAGTCCTCTGACAAATAAAAATTACTTCGTTCTTCAGGAGGGAAATCAATTTTGCATTGACTCCAACGAGTTGTTAATCTCTAATCAGCCACCAGTAACAATAATTCCTTTAACCACACTGAGCAGCTATAGGAAACAAACAAAAAGCAAAACTAAATGCAAATATCATTTCACTTCTACTCTTCAGCAGCTTGTTCTTACTAAAAAAAAAACTATCGTAAAGCAATAATGATGTTCTGTCAAGTTGCCAAAACTGAAATAATTTTTTAGAATTTTTAAACCATAAATGCACACCACTGCTAATGATTATTAGCTTTCACTAAAGTCAAAGTAACAACAAGTCTCTTAGTGAGCTTTAGCAGATCCTGTTCTATTCAGTTCTATACAGTGAAATCCTATATTGTGAGATATCTAAGGTTTTTACAGTATTGCTTCCAATGCTCAAACTGGCCATAAATAGAGTCCTGACAACCAAATGTGTTTTTTCCTGAATGCAAAGTGACAATAATTCTTGTTTCATGTCCCATTAATTCTTGCTTCATGTCCTATTGTCTTCGGTATAAAACTAAAGCTCAAACAAAATGAATTTTATCTAGAACGGTAATTTGTCCAAAATATTCCGTTAAAAGTAACACTATAATCATAATTTATTAATTATATATATATATATATATATACATATATATGATGGATTCTCCCGTCGATTTCGACGTATGAGGGTCATCAAACCACGTATGGTTGTCAGACAACCACA
>JAUZSX010077035.1:0-19074 GCA_034780655.1 Idiosepius hallami
ATAATGAACAAGAAGATTACTTTTTAATCAGACATTGCTTATAAAAACCCGGGCAACGCCGGGTTAATCTGCTAGTAAACATTAATTCAAACTTTTTTTTAATCCAATTAAGAAAAATTTGTGAGATTTTTTTTTTCTTTTTTTAAATTAAGAATTTTTATTTACAGTGATCCAATAAAATTCCGACTTCATTCAGACAATGTGTAAAATTATTGTCATTTTGGTTGCATTTTATGCTAAAAATGTTTTCATCTTTGAACATTTTTGAAGTCTTATATATATTCCTTGTTGTTGTTGTTGTTGTTGAGCAGGAAGACCTCTCCTCACCCATTCAGGCTTAGATGAGTCTTCTTGTTGTTATAAAGTTGTTTACAATCTCAGATTAAACTGAAACTCCCAGTCTTAACACTAGGGGGTAACACTAATGATGATGTTTCTTTAACATAGTCAGTTTTTGTGAGGGAAGGGATGGGAAAGAGGGAAGCCTGATATGGTACTTGATATTCCTAAGTGGTCACCCATCTTAGTACTGAATAGGCTGTGTTGCTTAACTTCAGTGATCTGGTGGGATCCGATGTCTCCGACATTACTTGACTGTACTATATTCATTGTTGGAAGCAGTTGGTTTGATTATTTCATAAGTAATTAGTTGTGAAAATTGATTAGTGTAAAAAAAAAATGCTCAGTAAATTTAGACATCTAAAGATTTTCTCCAAATATCTTGATACAATTTTAAATTGTATCAAGATATTTGCAAGTTAATTTGTATCCAGATTATTAATAGAAATTTTTAAATTCTATTAAGTTTAATTTTATCATAAAAACTACTAATTACTTTTAGTATTTAAATATGTTTTTTGATAAAAAAATGATTCAATGAACTCTTATCTATTACTCATTAGTATTAGCAATGTATATGTTTTATTCATGTTTATGGGATTTGTTGTCAGTAGCAAGGTGAATATTTTCTAAATGCTTAGTTTCAAAGATTGTTATTAATGTTAGTTACAATTCCAATTATTAGGCAGTGGTAAAAGCTTGGACTCTGAAATCATATATGACAAATTCAAAACTATTACTTTCTCATAGGAAAGTAACTCATCTAAGGGTGAGCATAAAATTGATTCCAAAAACCTGAGTGGATAAAGCCTGTCAATTCAATGAGAGTAACTTCTCTTGTGAATGGCAACACTGATCTCAAAACCCAACAGATATGATTACCACGTGAAAATTGGTGTTGTGCCTAATTTGGTTTTGTGCTCGACCAATTATTATTTATTAGAGCTTTGTTTTTTAAATGCTTTAATTTTGCAGGTCTTTATTTATCTTGGGCAATAGATGCAGTAATTATATACGATACCATTTGCCAGGCATTATGAAATACGATTCATAGAGAATTGATTTTTCTGAAACTTACAATATTATTGAATAAAAATTGAAATCTTACCCTATATTTTATTTACATTTTTATGGTCTCAACTTTCTCTGTAAAAAAAAAAAGTATAAGATAAACCTCTTGGGAATAACAACATAGCCTAAAAATAATAAACAATCAGTTGCAATACTTGTCTTACATTTACTTATCGTGGTTTTGTTGAATTCTTGGGATAATTTGTAGATCTATTTTTTAGACTTTTGTCCTTATCTGATCATTGTTACCTTCATGTTTGGACCAATGAATCCTTCAGCCTTCTTCAGGTGACTGAACTCGGGAAATTTCCCTGTCATAAATGGGAGATTCTGCGGAATTTCAAACTTTACTCTTTATTCAAATAATGGGGATAGTTTACTGTTGTTCTGTTCACCATGATCTGGTAGAGTGTTAAACTTAAAGGATCTTTGTAACTACTGCTTTCGGTGGGATTGAAATGTTGTGAAGGTAACACTAATGAGGATAATGACAACAAAAAATAGATCTACAAATTTACTTACATCTTTGTAACGAAAAAAAAATTCTTTGCCTACAAACTATTTGTTTACAAACCTAACTTAAAAAATCAATGGATTGAATTATACATAGCCATAAAATGATTTGATATTTGGTTTTAAGAAAAAAATTCTATTTGCTATTGCAGTTTTACCAATTCATTTCAACAAACATTTCTGTTGTCTTCTATTTTTATAGTTGTATACTTGGGTATAAGTATATAAATGGGGTATATTTACATTAGTTGATATTGAAGTAAGTTTGAATAAATACCCAGAAGGGTTATTTGGTCTAAATTTGTCTTAAATGTTTACTTCTGGTTTGGAATGAAATTAAAATAGCGAAAGTGAAACATATTTCGGTGAATGTAATTCTTTTAATTCAGGAGAAATTTGTACATTCTGCAAAGTAGCTAAACTATTGTCACAGGAAGCTTACCTAAAAAAACAATTGTGTGTATTGAAATATTGTAAATGTGTTGTTTTACAAGAAAAGGTTTTAAAAGTTACCTAGTTTACATTTTATTTGTTTTTTTTTTATCTTAATAAAAAAAAATATGTTCATATTGGTTCAAGCATTTTGGGAGATCAGCTTATAGAACAAATTTTATTAAAAAATCTATAGAAAAAAAATCTTGTTTTTTTTATGTTGTTTGTAGGGTATGTTTATAGATGATATATATTTTTTTATTTAAAAGTTTTTGAAGAAAATACGGTTTTGTTTACTTATTTATTGTAGAAGTGTTTTTTGAAATTATTATCAAATCATCTCTGATATGATTGGGATAAGTTTGATAAAATTTATATGGAACTCTTTGAAGAAATCATTATTCATTAATCAAAAAAAAAATTATATTTGAATTGTAAACCAATGCAATTAATATCAAAGATGATTTGTATATAAAAAAAAATCCGAAAAATAGGATTATTGTATCATATAAAATATGGAAATTAGTGTGTGAAAACCTTTGTTTTATAATAATTCTTAAACGATTGAATCTTCATCGAATATGGAGTGCATCATCAAATTGTAAAGACCATTATCATGTTGTTTCTTACTGTAATTCCTTCATGTTATTGATTGACTGGCTTGTCTGTGTGTTACTGTAAAGTAAAATCATTTTCTAATTTAAGGTGTCAGCTTTATGGAAATACACTTGGGTTGATTGTCAGCAGACAGAAATATTGGGACTGAACTACTTGTATTAGTATTTGTGTGTGTGTGTGTGAGTGTTTGCATACTGACCTCAGCAGCTTTAGCTGGCTCAACCACAGAACACAAATGATTGTTATGCAGCCAACTGTTCTTTTGAAATCTAAAGCAGCATTTCTTCTTCACGTGAAATGGTTGAAGAACAAAATTCTTTGATTTTAGAAAAAGTAGTCCATAAATCAACTTCTTGTTAATCACAATTGTTTTTGTATTAAACAGTTGATTAGCCATAAAATATATCAATCAATCTTTTTTAATCAACCAACAACACTGGAATAGTATGATCAAATCACATTGGAGACACTGGTTCCCGTCAGATCACCATGTTTAAGCAACGTTGATCCTATTCAGTACTAAGGTGGGTGGCCACTTAGGAATATCAACAACTGTATCAGACTGGTCAATGGTTCATGGCAAGATAAGTTGAATACATTAAGCATTTGAACTGAAAGACCTTCCCTCTCTCCACCCCATCTCTAATAATGGCCATCTAAGAGAGATGAAAAAAAAATATCCTTGATTAGAAATACTACTTATGGGGAGAACAAGGAGTCTCAGAATTCTCTATCCTAACCTGAACAGGCGAGGAGAGATCTTTCCACTTAACTTAACAACAACAATGATGAAATATATTTTAATTGCTGCTATTTTTTTCAAACTTTTAAACTTGAAATAATAATTACCAAGTCAATATTACTAATAATAAAAACTAATAAAAATATTTATGTAAGCTCTATATCATCCCATAAAATTAGCTTGTGTGCTAAGGTTTATCTATTTATATATGGTTGAATAAATTTTTGGAGGTACAGAATTTATATAAAGTTTTAAATAGAAGGAAAAAATTTGACCTCGAGGCCATTTCAACCAACATCTCATCAGGAGAAAATCGTTGGTAAAATTGTGACTGTAATGGCGAAAGAAAGAAAATAGAAAAGGCCAGTAGGGGGAAAACACCACAATGTTGCAGGTTTAAAAGGCATAAATAACATTATTTAGCATTGTTAAAAGAAGCTTTATAAAAAAAATAAATGTAAAAATTTCTCTACTACAGTATTCTTCATTCATACTATAACATTTTTGTTTTACTGCAATTTAAAAAAAAAATGTATTTGTATTTATAACAAAATAGAATGAGTGTTTTGCACAATCTAAATTAAAACTAATTTTTGTTGGAAATAAAAACTTTAGAAGGAATGGCAACTGTAAAATATCGGTTTAAAAATTAAAAAATGGGGCCAATTGTAACCATTAGTTAAAAGCTTTTATTAAAAATAATCTGGAAACTGTTAAAATTTGAAGCCAGCTTGAACACAATTGAATAGAATGGGACAATTTCAAATATGCAATTAGTGACATCATGTATGGATGTGTGTTGAAAGTTTGGTAAATTGTATCATATCATTTGAATGTAGACTAAAAATGATAGTGTACAATTTCAGTTTTAAATATATTTACTCCAAAAATTAATGTATTTTCTTCTACTTCATAAGTTATTGATAAATATAGACCTAGAAAATATAGATGGAATATTTTTCTTTAATGAAAGGTCATAAAATTATTGCTCAGCAAAGCTAAATAGTTTTGCGATTTTCAAGAAAGTTTGAGTATTATATTAAAAGAAAAACGAGGCAAAAGAAATTGGGTGTGGCATACATACAGTAAGTAGTAGTAGATGTAAGCAACTTGTTCTCCCTGCATGACTGATTCAACTGTTTTCTCTTTAGTCACCAAAGAAAGACATTTAATAGTTTGTAAAGTTAAATATTTTGAACAAACTTGTATTTGTTTTTATTTTTTATTTTTTATAAGAAATACATATTTCTTGGAAAATAATTATTCTTGATACTCCACATTTTCTTGTCTATCATTTTTCATTTAAAATGATTTTTTATTTTATTTTATAGATTATTTATAATGTTTAATAAAACCCCTAGTTAAGTATCTTGGGGGTTTTGCAATATTTTTCCCTTTAAATAGTCTTTGTCCCAATTTTATTTGGTCTTTTTATATATACAATTTACACCAGTGTTTCCCAAAGTGGGTGGTACTGCTCGTCTGGGTTTGTTGCTTTTATATAAGGGGTGGAGTAATGCAAAAAAAAGGGTGATGGAGGTGGTGGTAACACACAAACAGGCAGTTGAAGGACAGTAACTAAAAAATACACAATTTAAGTTAGTGAAGACAAAAAAAATTGTTAATTATTATTTTGGAAAAGCAAATTTTGTGTTTAATATTATTTTCAATTTGAAAAAAAGTTTGATTTGATTATTTATGGTTATTGTCAAGATCAAATAAACTATTTACAAGCCAATGAAGTCGAACTTTGTTTATTACATCATTGTTTTTAGATACATATTTTACTTATATATAATATTGGTGTTTTCACTTAAGAAAAAAGCTTATATATGTTTATCAGGTCACTAGCTGTCTATCTTAGAACCCAAGGGGTATCAACCTGTAAAAGAGTGGGAAGCTTTGCTTGACATGGACAGTGATTCCTGATCAATTAAAAGGGTGGAATATGATTTGTAGCAACAGTATACAGTGAAATTGATAAAAGTATGATTTTAATGTTTTCTTCACTTTGTTGCTCTTAGTGTTAGTTTATGACCAGACTATTTTGATGCAAAAATTTCTCAATTTGAATCACTGTTACATTGTTGAGATTTGGAGTGTATCTCTATGAAATTCAATAAATTCTGAAGAACCAAGAAAGAAAAACATATGGCTTTAATTTGGAAGGCATTCAGTTTTGGATAACTACTGGATGAGTTTGATTTTTTTTTTCACAACCTCAGACAAATATTAAATAAATATATGTGAATTGACCATACATGCTGAACAAACATAAAATAAAAAAATTGCACAAATGTATTTGTTATTGTATTTATTAAACCTTTGGAAAAAGTTGCAAAGTACTGAGACTTTTTGAAATTCCTCTCTTCATTTGAAAAACTTCAATAAGCGACAATTTAATGATTTATTAACTGGCAGATCATAACTGAAAGTGTGAGGTGTGTAGATGCAGTAATTTTTTTTATAGAGTATAATATATAATCATTATCAATGGCGAGGAAAAATTGTACTTATTTATCAGCACATAAAAAAAGATAGACTAAGTAGCTGTTTGTGTAGGTATAAAAGATTGAAGTTGTCAGTTTTTGTTTTTTTCTTGTGAATATCCTGGATCTGAACAGACTTTTCACTGCTACCATAGACTATATATTTGGCTGTAAAGTGTGATATGATTATTAAAAATACCACAATTGCACAAAAAAATTGTTTTTTTCTTTTTTTTTTTATATGCTCATCCTAAAAGCTGTTGCAGTTTTGTTGGATAATTTCCAACTAAGCTGAAAACTAAAACTGTTATATTTTTATGTGATATAGTTATCAGCAATGTATGTGGGATTCCACCATTGCAATGATTACTCTCAAGAAAATTAAAACATATTGAAAATTTGAAACATAAAAAAAAAATTGCAATTCAAAATTACTTCTTTGTGAACACACACACACACACACACACACACACACACACACACACACACACACACACACACACACACACACACACACACACATAATGTGTGCAATTTTTCAACATCCCACACCTCTAAAACTCTTAAAATATAAATGTGTAATAATGTTTGGTGTGTTTATTATTTTATATAAGTTTATTATGCTGATTTCAATTTTATTTGGTTTACATTCAGTGAGTTTAGAAACTTCTTTGAACCAACATTAATCATTAAATCCTATAATTTGTGTATTACTTTACTAAGGAGAATTTTTCTCACTTTTTAATTATATGGTTAAGTCAGTAAAAGTCATTAAGCTCCAAATGAGATATTGTTTTAATAGAAATCTTTTGAATGAATTCATAATGTTGACATTGTTGAATCTCATTTTATTGGAAAACCAAGAAGTATTTTTGTTTTATTTATTTTATCTGTGTATTCTAAAGTCATAAGACAAGATGGAGGAAAGAAGTGGATTTGAAGAGCTAATCTAGTAAGATTCATCAAACTGTAACAGATGAGGAAGAAAACAGGAAATAAGAATGTTGCAATTTGATAGTCAAGTTGCAAATGGACATTCCATAAACAACTTCTCCTGGAAGGATTCCCATTGTGAAGAATATCATTTCCAGTTACTGTTACCACTGTATATAATAGGTCTTCTAGGTGCCTTAATTTAGTTTGCAATATTGTTATAGATATGATGAGGTCAATAAAAAGCAAAAAGTAATATTTATGCTAACTTCTTTCATAAGTTTAGACTGACTGCAATCTTCAAAATAGAAATGTCTATATTGATATACTTTTTAATTCTGAGTTATTAAAATATTTCTTGACTATTATATCAATACAACAATTTCTATATAAATAAATGTTTTCCCAAATTATGCCTTTTTGGATTATTTTTAAATAATTTTATATATTTATTTTATTTTCTACTCTGGAAAAACAATTGAAAAATAAAGCATGATGATATTTATGAGGTTAATAAGAATTATATTCTTACACTGTGAAATTTTAGAAATTTTGTTGTTATTTAGGCATCTATTTTATACATCTAAGTCATACTTTATGTGTAACCACTCATAGAAACTTAACTAATTAAAACCCATACTTATCATTCATTTATTTTTTAAAATAATGCATCAGACTGGGTATATCGATAATTGCTCCAAACCTCTATTGTGTAATGTAACTCCTAGGTGCATCTTAAACAAGACCAGTTATCCGATATTCTACAAATTTCACTGAAATTAAAAATATAAGACAGATTGGTAGATATTTTACATATTAGAAAATATTTGTTCATAATTTTATGATTAATGGTTCCATTCATTTTATATCTTTCTGTTGATTGAATATTTCTAAATGACTTTAGACACTTTTCAAAAATTTCTTTATTGATCTTATCTTTTTAGGAATTCTGAGCTTGAATTAAGATATGATTACCATAGATTTTTAAATATAAGTGGATTGTGAATATAAAACTAGGTAGAATTGTAGCCAAAAACTCAGGAATTATCTATCACTCGAATATGTTAAGTCTACAGACATCTGTTAAACCTCAGCTATTTTACGATATGCTAAGCTTACTTCAGTAAGCTTTGCTGTTATTGTTGAGCTCACTGCTCAATGGCATAAGTTGCAACTTTTAATTTGAAGCTTGCATCGTATGAAAACCTTTTTTAATAGATATTTTTTAATTATTAATTTTTAATATTTTCTAAACACATTAAGAATATTTTGTTAATTTTAGTAATAGATATAAGAACTCTAATAGCAAAACCAACATTTCGTAAAGTTTTTAGTGGTACAAAACGTATAAATTGATAAATAAAGATAAGGCGTTTTGTCATTGTCATACATAGAGGAGGGAAATCCACAAAAACCCAGATACAAGAAAATGCACTGATTATCAAAAAAGAAGAGAGAAATGAATTATAGGGAAATTAAAGTATTAAAAAGTTCTAAACAAGTAAAATAAAGATTGCGACTGGTTTCTTCCCTGATTCTACAGGCAGATCTGAGGAAACTGGAAAAGAGCAGGCCTAAAATATTGGTGGACAAAGAGAGATAAAAAGTATAGAAAATTGATAAAAGATTATAATAAAAAAGAAATGAGATAAACAGAGAACAAAAGGACAAGAAGCAAATAACATTCAAACCAAGCAGACATTCTTTTGGTTTACAGAGAGAAGTTCTGTGAGTTCTAATGTATATTGCTTTTAATACCATAATAATAACCAATATTGCTTGTGGCAGGTAACACTTAATAATGTAATTGAATATTACGGCTTTCAAAAAGGAGGGTGTGTGTTTGGGAAAATGGAAACGTTGTTCTGTATGACTGAAACAAATATAATTCTTTATTAGCTCCAACCATTGATTTATTATGTAAAAATCATGTGAACAATAAGTTTAGACAAGTTGATTCAACCAACTATGATACAAAACTGAAATGGCAACACTTATGGATTTGTTAATATAAAATCTAGATCTATTTCCGCTCACTTGTACACTGAATGTAAATAATAAGTTGATATGCTGAAATAAGGATTGTTTCCCCTTAAAAAATATACGGTAGTACTACTGTATATTTTCTAGTTTTTTGGGATGCATAGTATTTCAATCTTAAATGTAATGGAGTCTTAATTATTTGTATACTCAAGTATCATTTTAGCAGATGAGGCTTTAGTTTTGTATTACTCTTTTTAACACATGCTAATACATATGTAGAAATATTTTCCTCCCTTTAATCAATTAGTCCCAAATATTTTCTATAGTTCCTTCCTGTTATGATACTCACATTCTAGTTCATTGGTAAAGTAAATTACTTTCCTTAATAAAAAAACAAAATCTGGTTTGAATTTTAGCCAATAGATAAATCCCTATACTTGGAAACCTAAAGTTTGAGGGTTATTTATAATTCAGAGAAACTTAACAAAATATTCATTGCACGCTTCCATTTCCTTTGTTGAAGAATGTCTGAAAATGGATCCTGTTACCACATTTAAAATTCTTTTTCTTACTTATAACCTTCTTCAATAGCAATTCACTTATGGTTATGTATACTATATATAGTTTTAGGTTGCTAACAAAAGAAAAAAAATGCAAACCTTTTATTCAATAGTAATATTCAATTATAAAAGCCGGTAAAATAAAGTGATTATTAACTTGTTTATTGTTTTTTTTTTCTAAAATATCTAATATAGGTTGTTGATTACCAACAACAATTGGTCACGCAACTAGTCATAATTCAATATAATCATGAGTCAGTCTGTGAAAAAAAAGCTGTAGATATATTTTACTGTGAATTGGTTTAATCATTTGAGATCATTTTTTATTGATTTTCTTTTATTGTTAAAACTGTTGAATTGCTAATGTGATTAGATTATTCAACACAATCTATTGTTATTGTCATTTTAAATATCACTTAAACAATTTTCAGTTGGTTCATTTGAGAGGTTTTTATTTTAGTTTTTATTTCTTTATATTTTTATAATATTTCCTTTATACCTTTCCTGCCTGACCTCGCATAGATGAATTATTTCTATGTTTAGTTTTTTATCTAAGAATATTTTAAAATAGAATAATTTCTATGGGTTTCAAATATAAAAAAAATATCTATTAACAACCATTATATTCTATCCCTAGGAAATTTTATGTCTTTGTCAATTTGGTCATTTTATCAGACAAAAGTAGCAAAGAGTTATAGCATTGGTGGTATTGAACAATATACAGTACAATTTTAATTCAAAACATTTTCTTAAAAAAGATAAAAAACATTTTTGTTAAGTTTAGAAAGATAAAGTAGCGCTTTACTCTTTATTTCTCAAATATTTTATGAAAGATTTACATCATAATTTTATATATCATCCTTTCATTAATTCTATAAAAGCATAATTGTTAAATTTTAAAAAGACGTGAAAAGAAATCTAAATATTAATAAAAAAATACAAACTAATAAGTTTTCCTGTTAATAAATAAAGGGAATTACAGAACATGCAAATAACTCTGGGATCTCAGGATTAGCAAATCTTCTATTCTCATTTAAATGATTTGTATATGACACTAGAGGAATGAAAGACATTAAAAAGTGACTAGAGGAACTATGAATATGAATGATATTACTATGACATTACAATCTATTATGCTAAAAATTTTTTATCCTTTTTCCCCAAAACAAAATCTTATGATAAAACAAATTTTTCTTCTGTTTCTTAACAACATTAAATAAAACTAAAAAGCATAATTCTTTCAAGTTCCAACCCAGTATGCATGTCAACTTAAAAATAACCTTTAACCTTTTTCTCATTTATTATGAGCAGTTAAAACCTGCATTTTTTTTGGTAAGGTTTAAAGTTGACTTTGGAATAGGTACAATTACTTAGCTATCTGGTCTATTTTGTTGTTCCTGGAACACTATGACAAGTTGTTTTAGTTTGTCTTAAGTAAACTAAATTGGTTGATAGAAATATCAGATTCTTTTGAAAGTAATAATAATGAATTTGGTATGAATTCTTAAGTCTGTTTTAAAATTTGTGAAAACCTTTTCTTGTAACCCACAAAAATATACTAATCTTTTCATCCACTATTGAAAAACTGGAAATAAATATTTTCCTGCTTTTAGTCTAACCTATTTTTGCTAGCATCTTTTACATTTGTCATTTTTTATGTATAACTATTGCATTATTTTATAACTTTTCTGTGCAGCATGTCATATTTTGTCATGTTAAAAACATTTATTTTTAAAACCCTTAAGTTAGTAAATAAGTTCAACTAGAGGTTTGCTAAGAAGTTGCATGTTGATAACAATATTTAGAACCTTTATTTGATAGTCTATCATAAATATAAAAGTTTATATTAGATCTAAGTTAGAAAGGAAATGGCTCGATATTGAATATTCTTTATAATGAACTTTAAATATTTTATTCACCTTCCAAATGAGTTAAAAATGGTGTTGAGGTAATGGATTTGATTAAATGTTGGTTTGGTGTTTGGTTATATTATCATATCAAAATTTTCTGTCATTTAATGGATAGAATTTTTTTTCATAAATCTTTGATTTGTTAATTTGTTATTTGTTACACATTAGTTGCACTATTTAATTGACAGCTGAAAGGTATAAGAAGATTCAACCATTTCCTAATGGTATTAGCTTGAAAATGAACATAATGGAATTATTAGCTTTTATGTATTATGATTCACCAAGTCCAAGCATTTGTCCATTGCACTACAGTTTTTCTTATTAAGCTTTGATAATTATTTTTTAGAATAGAAAGGCAATGTCGTAGATTTTACTCTAAAATATTATCTCATCTGTTCTAATGATGACTCTATTTATGAATATTAATTAAATCTGGAGTAACTGAAATAATTCTGTATTTCTTTGATATCTTTTTCAAAGGGTTATATTTAAAAAAAATTAGAGTTAGTAATATTTAACTATGCATTCAAGATATAATTTAAACCTGTTATTTTTCCTAAAAAAAAATTAAAGAGTAACTTGGTTTGAATAATTTTTCTTTTAACTGTGTGTAATGATTACTTTTTGCTTTTCAATATAGTACTTTGTCATTTATCTTTTTTATTTTCTTATGTTTTTATTAAATAATATTTAAGCAATGGAAGCCAAATGGTTTCTTGAAAATTGTGATTTTATTAGTGTATAAAACTTTTAATCTTCAATTCTTTGCTATATTTAGATTTTTTTTTCCAGAATATTTTTCTCCATGCACACTTAGATTCTTTTAGATACTGACAGCAATTTAATTCGCCTGTCCTTGGATTTTAAAGAAGTATTTTTTTAAAAAGAAGTAATGTTAGATTGTTCAAAAAGTTCATAAACACTTAAAAATTGTACTTGTCAAGTAATAAAAAAAACAAGAAAATAATTAATCAGAATAAAGTCTATCATTTTCCAATGTGTTTTTGCCATCGATCTGCAAGCTCTTCAATCTGGAAAATGTACCATTCATCTTGCTTTAAATCAAATAATTCTTGTCACACTTCCTCCAACTCTTGGGACAACCAAATATAAATATTTATTCATAGTATCCATTTAATCTCCTCTTATTTGATTTCATCCATATTTTTGAAGATTGAAATCAAATCATTTTAGGTAAATGTATTTTTGATGAAGGGTGCAGTTATTTAAGGATTATAAATTATTGTAACTTGGGTCTTATTTATTTTTAGCTATCCTAAAGATGAGGTATGATCAATTTCATTTGGACTATTGCCCTCAATATTGAGGAAGACCAAAGGTTAATTTGGTTGAAACATAGTGAAACAAATAAAAATGAAGACAAAAGTCAGAATAATATTTATAAAATTTGATCTTTTTGAAATTTCTTTTGTTAACTATAAAGAGTTTTAAACAACTTGATTTTTTGGCTATATTCAAATTACTTAATTTTCTATAAACTATTTTAGGATGATCTGGTTTTATAACTTAGTCTGACAAAGATTATTTATTTATTTTTTTCTTAATGAATTATTTTTCGCTTTAAATACTAAGTTTACTAAGAATTTTTAATCCTTTTTATAAATATTCTTTGAAAAAAAAAGTTTTGATAACAATGTTAGGTTTCTTTATAGAAGTTTATTTATATTATGTAAATATTATACAATTTTATTTTAATTTATTTTTTTTAAGAAAGATCTTCAGTATAATTCCATATCATTCTCTTAGATATTCTACTCTATTTTTTTTTTTATTAGAGCCCTCTCCCAATTATAGGTTAAATAGTGCAACTATCCTTCTAGCAAACAGTTAGTCACTGCATTAAATGACGATTGTCATTTATTCACCTAATCATTTAGTAAACTAAAACTTGAAATTATTAATCAAAAGTAAACATATTTTTTAAGCAATAAAAGTAAATATGTATTGATTAAACTGGTGCACATTGCAAACTTAATGGATACCTCACATCTTATTTAAAAATCAGTCTACAGCATCTTTTAAACCAGCTTATGTCTACCTGTATAAAGAAGTTTACAGAGTGAAACAAAATGTTTGTGACATAAGGGCTGACAGTAATCTGTGGGAAGGATAGGAACAGGTCAGAAGGTCAGGTGCTTAATTGCACATTATGCTAACCCCTCACTATAATTATAGGCTGTGACATAGTTACTACAGTAGAATAACAGTGACTATGATTAGGCTAACTCTGGCTACATCCTGGGGGAAATAACAAGTTCAATTTTTACATTTGCCTTTTTGATAAAGGAAAGGTGCCTTTTTAGTATTTTCCCCCCTTTTTTTTGTTTGATATCTCGCCTTAATATTTTGTAAATATCAAATATTCATTTTATTTTTTTTTTCATCTGTTAATTTAAGTGAAGAATTATTTTTAACAATTGTTATTACTTCAGTCAAAGAACATAATTGGTATAGAATTTTTTTCTTAATTATTTAGAAATTATTTTAATCGAAAATACCTTGGACATTTTTGATTGGTGTGCAAAGATGTCCAATTGCAAAATCATGCTAAACTTGAACATTTCTAGAAATGTTTAGGGAACTGAGCTTTTTCACCTGTCACTGGTAATGCTAAAACAATGTATAAATTTAATTTTCTTTTTGAAAAAAAGATTTAAATACAAGTATCGAAATAGTATTTCATTACTAATTTTGTCTGATCTGAATTTAGTTGTTCATTTTGGGCATCAGCTTTGCTCTTTCCTGATTTTTTTTTTTTTTTTTTGGGGAATTGTACTAATGTTTACTACCAAAATCAGATTGATAATTTCCTGAGCTAGATCTCATGACACTCTCACTTTTCAGTAATTTGACATGCACAAGTATCCCTTTCCTTAGAACTACAATATTATTTCTTAATCTTTTCATTATAATTAGTATTCGACCTTCAGTTTTCCAATGCCCCTCTACACAATCATCCTGTTTGATTCAAAATTTCTTGGCCAAATATGTAATTACAGTCATTCCCCGATTGTCCAGGCATGGCTCTTTGCAACTTCTGGTTGTTTCCAAAATTGAAGATACCACTAAAAGGATCCTGTTTTGAGAGTAGAGAAGGGATAATGCGGCAGAGATGAAAGCCATTCCAAAAGAAGACTTTCAGAGGTGTTTCCAGCAGTGGAAGGATTAGTGGACAAAGTGTATGCAAGCAATAAAGGATCTACTTTAAAGGAGAAATGGAATCCAAACCCTTGCCCTTCATGCAATTGTGAACTATGTAATTGTGCGTCTAGGCAAGATTGTGACATACGGAATGCGTCTTGTATTTGAGAACTGATTCTTCTTTTTTGAAAATAATCAAAAAGACAAAAAAACATCAATATTACAAAGAGTCAGGCATGTTTAAGATGGTCATCGTCAATACCCTTCATTACTCTGACTATGGATGATTTCAGAGAATCTTTAGTGTTATGAAAATGTTTATTAACATCTCTCTCAACAATGCCCCACTCATAATACAGATTTAGGTTTGGAGAACTTAGAGGCCACAAATTGGGGGTAATGTGATCATGGAAATTCTCTGCTACCCATTCTTTTGTTGTCATTACTTAAAAGTAATTAAATGGTTAATCTTAAAATCTTTGACATAATTATTCTCTATGCTCATTTTACTTTTAAAATTACATTATAAATTAGTTTTCTTTTTGTATCTTTTTTCTTCTGTTTTCCAAATGTGATTTATATATATATATATATATATATATATATATATATATATAGATATATATATAGATATATATATATATATATAGATATAGATAAAAAATATACTACATGTTTTTATTTTTGGTTAATGACAAAATATGTAATCCTGTTGTCTAATATTTACTAAGATTAAAAAAATAATGATAAATTTAAACAACACCGCACAACTTGAGGTACACCCTAAGATTTTAGTTCTGCATTTATAGAGATTTTCAATTGTTTTTCTTCACAATATCCTTTCTATCTTTCGTTTACACACACACACACACACACACACACACTTTGCCTTGTTTCCCCCCTTTACTTATGCCAGTCCTTTCTACTTTTCCATGTCATTCTATCTACTTAAGCATTCATTTAGTCATTACCTTGTCATTGGGGCTCAGAATTTTCTTTCTGACCCATTCTTTTATTTCCTGTGTTGGAATAGCTTGGTTTGAATCTTTTCATGTACACATTTTGTTTGTTGAAAAGGAATAATTCTATATACATGAGACAATATTTAATCAATAGTAGAAATAGGCTTTTATTTTATTTTTTTTACTTGAAATTCCATTTAATTTGTTTAGTGTCAAATTATTTTTGATTGCTCATCAAATAGTGAACTGCAAAATACATTAATTTTCTTCCAATGTCAATATTGAAAATTAAGTCTTAATTGTATGATGATAATTAAAATAAGTTATTATTGCTAAAACATGTAACAATTCAAATACATTGACTAAATACTTTTAGTCAACCAATTTTTCAACTGAAATAAATTTTAACCTAGATATTATCCTAATACTTGTGAATGTTGAAATGTAGTTGGCTCCCACTTGTATCCGAGTATAATATTCATGTCATCTTGTTCCTTTGTTCATACAAAGAGAGAGGGAAGGCACCAGAATGCTATTAGCTTTGGATGTTGTGGTGATTGTGACTGATACAGGCCACGTACACTTGGCCCACATCACTTCCAAGGGGTATTAGATAGGTGTTGTCCATGATATAGGTTGCATCAGATTGCTGGGTTCTTTCTGCTTGCCTGACATAACGTGATAAAGGATATTGATAAATCTCCTTTATAAATGAACTCAGAATATTTTATACATGGTTCTAGAGTTAAAAAGTTTTGCTAGACATTTTGTGATTTCTGCAATGATAATAGCTATTTTCTTATTGATCATTGTTGATTACTAAAATCTACCCCACATTTGTTCATATTTAAACTGCCATCTGTTCTTGCAACTTGTTTTCTTTCGATAGTTCTAATAATTTTAGTTTTCAACCCACTAGGGATTAGAGGATTCAAAGGCAAATCAAACAGATGGAAGTTGTTTATTTTTTGTTCAAAGTCGATGGGTTTCCAATATATTGAACTCTAGCTAAATCAAATGGAAGTTGTTGACCTTATCTATCCCGACCAACTGTTACATTGATATGGTATAAGTTTATTTGAATAAATTTTGTCTTTTAAAATGCCTTTCTTTTTTTGGCATTAAATTATTTGCCTAAGAATTCTTAACATTTGGAAAATTGGCTTTAAATAGCCTGAGATCCGTTTCAAGTCTCTGTAATAATAACATCTGGAACCTTGGATCATTCATATTTTTAATCAGATGTAACCTGGAATAAGCACTTTATTTAAACCATCTTATTGATCTATTACCTCTACAGCTTAGATTAAATATAAATGATTACATGTGGTTTTATGTCAAAGGATTTCCATATAGCCAGTAAAAAATAGAAATTTGGAATGCAAATTTTCCAATTTGGGAATTGATGATAAAAATGTTTAATGTTTTCTAACATTTCAAACTATGCAAAATGTTGCAAGTAAATAAATATACAGATTTTCTTCTCATGAATTAGAATTCGGGTATGGGTTTATATATAAATCTTGGTATTTAGGAATTCATTTAGATAAAGATACTAAAATTTATAAACAGGGGCAGGGAAGGGCAGTGAAAATCAAAAGTTGGTTCCCTTTCAAATAATGTTTTAAGTAGAAAATTCTACACATGATATTAGATAATAATTGTAAATTATAAATCTTTTCTCAAAAATTTATTTAATATTCTTGAAATGTCCATTTTGTAAACTACTTTGACTCTTTATTTGCTGGATGACACCTAATGAAAAGCCATGAAAGGAAACCATTAAAAAGTTGGTTAAGGCAGATTATGACATGAGGAATGCTAGTTATTTAGAAATGTATACTATCTTATCAATACAGATGGTTTGGTAGTGAAAAAAGTTCTATTAAAGAGTAAAATGAAAGTAACTTTCAAAGTAAACGATCCTTAATAGAATAAGAAAAATTGTTTAAACTAACTTCTTGCATCTCTACTGATCATATCACATCCAATAAAAAGAATTAAAAAAAACAAAAGTTTTTTTTTTTTTTCAGTGTTCTTAATATTCAGAATTCTTTATGAATTTCGATTAAGTGCCTCTTGCCACATTATAACATCAGGTCATTTACATTTGATATTAATGACTTTAAAATTCTATGGCTGACATATCAAATTTATCAATTCTGCCCCCACCCCTATGAACAAAGTCTTTAATCTGTTATGTATAATAAATATATTCATCATATGATTGAATTAGACAGAAATAGTGAAAACTAAAAGAATTTGCACTGTAGGGTATTGTAAATATTTTGTTATCTCTTTATCAAGTGTGTATGTGAGTGGAGCTTTACTAATAAGGTCTTAATTAAACAAGCAAAAAAAATGTTTTAGTTTTAAGTAATAGTGGCATTATGTAAAAAGATGTGAACTTGAATTTTTTGGCTAGCCCCTCAGTGTATTTACTTCCCGCATTTAAATAGGAATTTAGGTCAAGTATTGGTCCTACCAATTAATAAATAATAATAATGTATCCACTTGTTTATGGTTCTTATCTTTGTGTGCTTTACTATGTTAGAAACTTTAGTGATTTCTAGAGGAAGTAAACAGTTTTGTGCATAATATGCATTATACTTTTCAACTGAATGATTTCATACTCCAACTGTTTTGCTTCCATTCAACATTATAGTCATTTGTTTTTGTTTCACAGCATATCAACCTTTTTAGGTCATTTAATATGGAGAACTAACATATATGATGAACTGTCTTTTTTCCAGTTTTTTTGATAATACAATATGGATTATCTCATCCATAGCTGGAGGGAATGTTGGGATTCTTACCTTTCTTGAGTGCATTAGTCCAAATGCTTGTGATTTAAACTCCTGTATTACGTTTACAAAGACTGTCTGTCTATCAACTATTCCAAGTAGACTTCCCCATAATATTTATGGAATACTTCTTACATTTTATTCTTAACTTAATATTTGAATTAATCTTTACCTATATTACCTTTTATTATTTAGTCCCATGAAAGTTATTTTTAAGTTGATTTTTCTTTTTATTCATATTTTTTATTTGAAAATTTTTTGTCATCTTTTGTATGTTTTTAAATTTTCATTTTCAATTTTATATTACTTTAATTTCATACAACAAATATTAAAGATTTTGGTCATGACATTGTTACCAAAGTACATGATTAGAGCTTTTGGTCTCATTCCAACTTCTAATAATCAGATCATTTAGGGAGATTGTATCTTTATTTTTTTTTTTAACTATCAATTTTTGATTCAACAATTCTGAAATTATTTTATTGGTACCCCGATTTTTAATGAGGGGAACCTATGTTTCGAGGCCTGTTCGTTCGTTCGTTCGTTCGTGTTTTTC
>JAUZSX010077143.1:0-19072 GCA_034780655.1 Idiosepius hallami
TTTTATATAATGTATGTATATGTATATAAATAATTCGGCTTTGGTCAGTTCCCTATGCACATATATAAAATAACAAGCAATATAGTTTGAAGATAAACTTTATATAAGGTGTCAATTTGGTATGTGTGTGCGTGAATAATATATAAAGTGTTTACAATGGGAAAATAATAAGAGAAGAAAAGGGAGAAGTAAATACTGTCCATAAGAGCTTGAGTTTTAAAATAATAATAAACTATACCTTCTCTCTTTTTCACTATTTATTGCTTAGTGGGAATTCATAGTTTGCTGGTGTTTGGTAGTAGAGTGAGCCACTGGGGGAGGAAGAATGTCGTTGAACTCATCCTGCACGTAGCCATGATTGGCATATGTGAGGGACTCATAAGAGCTGGTGTCCATTCAGAGAGTTCAAGAGAATAAAAGAGAAATAAAGAGTCTTTTGTTTATATGTGTGTATTAGTCACATGGGTGGCTCCAAAATTACGCAGGAAGGTGTAAAGTGTTTACAACTATGTCTGCATGTATCAAGTTAAGGCATTTTCTCTGTTGCTATTTTATTTTCTATTTCGTTTGGAGTTGTTGAATATATTGCCACCACTACTCAAAACACTGACTTTGAACTTTGGAGTATTACGGTATTGCAGAACTCTTTCTTTGGCAATTACTCATAGAAGATTGTCTGAAAACATCTGGATTGCTTATGGGTTAATCAAGAGACACTTCAACTTTCCAACCCACCTGTAATATCAGTCCTAAATGTGATTTTAGTTTAAGTTGTTAAATCACTTAGATTTTTAATTTTGATTTTTTTTTCAAAACAGAAAGCCTACTTTCTTAGTTTTTTGTTTTTCTGAAGGAATTCTTAATCCAAGGAACATACTAAGTTCTAAAAAGGTGGAATTTTATAAATATATAAAAATGAGGACTACAGTTCACATAATAAATAATATACAGACAAAAATCATTCAGTTTGTTTTTTTTAAGTGTTTTGTTTTTTGTATATTTTACAGTCATCAGTCTGAATTTTAAACAAATTATTAATCCTATTAGTTTTTCCCAAGAACCATAGTTACTCTTGGGTGTTGCAATACTTTTGGTCCAATGGCCTTAGGGTATGACCAGTAACTTTCCAGCAAGTCTTCTTCTATTGAGGGGTATAGAGGATGGAGCAAGAAAAGAAGAAAATAGATGCAAACAAAATTCTGCTTTTCAGTTGTCAGATTTCTCTGCTAGGCAGACACAAGTCTATTCTTGTGAATTTGAATTATTATTATTGGTATTATTATTATTTGCCTGGAATAACTGATGTGGTAGTTGAGCAGATATACAAAAATTGTATAATAATAATAATTATAACAGTAATAATAATTACACTAGTAATTCTATGAGTAGATATTATATTTACTTGGTGAGCACCAACCCAAGTTTGGCACAAGGCCATTTTTACGTGCTCTTACCCGTTTTTTTTCATTTGGTGTTACCCTTCACCTAGATGAGCTGCTCTTCCGAGTTAACAAGCCCCATCTGCCCAAGATGAATGCAATGGTTTTGACTTGGATTTAACTCGCGCACTATGATTTCAGAGTCCAAGCTTTTTACCAATACTCTAACTTTGCTGCCCTTTACTTTTATGAGTAGATATTCGGAAATTGAATAGAAATTATCATATTTATATAATTGATAATACAAGCACTGATAATACAGTCCTGGGGAAAAAAGGGTGTTGTCCTTGCACCCAAGGAGAATTTAATTTTAGTGGGTTCAGAGTGTAGCTTAGTGTCCCCTAATGATGTTTTTGGATGTTAGCAAAAATATAACTCACTTTTGTTAAGACATAAATTCTTTGTAATTGTGGATAAGAAATACTGATGATTTTTTTGTTGGCAATGAAGTAACTCTGTGACTAAATATTGACTGTCCTAGAAACTAACATTTTAAAGCAGGAGTCAGAGTTATTTGGATTTTTTTATTTCATTCTTCTTCATATGAAGATTTCCTTTTTGTCTTTAGATCATTGTTTCTTTTTTTTTGTATCATTGTGTTTTGTTTTGTTTTTATCTCGCAGATAACTGATGTTTTGTCCATCAGATTTATTTTACCTCCAGGCAACTAATATTGTCCACTATTTCAAAACATTCATTTGTTTATGTAAGCTTGTTATTATATAAATAAACAGAGAATTATACAAGTGATTATCTCCTTATGTTTATCTAAATCTGTTTTTCAGGAATACTTCTTAGAAAAATATCCTTGTATGTGATCAGCCATGTCAAATGAGCACATTAATGGTACATATTTACTTGAAAACTATGGTGCCATTTCTAAACAACCAGAAGACAAAATAAGGATTCTGGAGACACCTGAAAATGTAAGTTTTGATACTAATTTATTTTCTTTTTTCTTTAAGTTTCTTTATTACAGTTTTTGTTCTTTGAAAAATAGATTGGTTTTAATAGATATAAAGAGGGTGAATTGGGTTTATTACTTGAGGTCTAAGACCCCCTTCACAAAAAAAAGAATGCTTAAGTGGGAGAGACTGGCAATTTTTAAAGCCCTCTAGGAAAGCAACCTCCCATACAAGCATATAAAACTGGCTCTATGGCTAACTTGCTTTTCTGCTCAATTCATACATATCAGTAGGTGTAATTAAAATAATCAGTGCCGTGCTTAGTTACATGGCAGTCCTGACGCAGAATGCACCTCGCGGCTCCTTTACCCTTGAAAAGAAAAAAAAAACCACATCCCTTATACATACTGGAGGCTTTATATATACTTACATATACAAATAATTAGAGTTAGTTAATCCTAAAAATTAATCATTTTGGTCATTTTTGTGCATTCCAAAAGATCTGCGAAGCCAAAGAGCCTTGTGTGGCCCCAAGGGAGCTTGCGCCCTCCCCTCCATAATTGCGAGGTCTGCTGGGACCCTAAGCATGGCCCTGATGTTACTAAAAAGGAATTTATACTTTTTTTTAAAAATGATTCACTGATTGAAAATATCACACAAACAAAATTTTGAAAACCCTTTCAGATTATTGCCCCTAGCCATTTTTGGAAAACTTTCATTTATTCCTAAAACATTTTAATTTTTCATGCTCAGAACTTCAGGTTGTGAATCTAAGTTTTCATACATTTTTTTAAAAAAATAGTCAAAATAAAGGTTTTTGTGACATATTCAATCTCTTCAATGCAACTAAATTACTGGTAAATATAATGAACATATGTAACAAGAATTATCTATCTTATATATATCTAAACATGTTCTCTACATTCATTTAGTTTTATTGGTAACAGACAAACAAAAAGATTATTACAATTAGTTGGAATGATTTTGAATTTAACAATTCTCTAGACATTTTACTATATGAAACAAAGTCTTAGATATTCTAACATTTTAAAAAGAATGTATTTTATTGGTTGAATTATTAATTGTAAAGTGATGAAAGGTGTTATCACACAAGTTTAAAATACAATCTGTCTATAATGTTCATTTATTTACTAATAGAGTCGGAAACTATTCACTTCCTTCTCTTTGTCAATTAGCTGAATAACATTATTATACCAATACTTTTAAGGAAAAAGGTTTTTGCATTAAATGAACATAAAGTTTGATAAATCATTAAACAAAGAAACCCAACTTGCAAATTCTTTTGTAATCACAAATCAATATATTTACATTTGTTTTAACTTCTAAGCATATGAATAATTCCAGCGCTTCCTCCCACCAAAACATTAGAATCTTGTATTTTTACATTCACTAATAAAATCTCTTTCCTACAGTCAAAGAAAATAAGATAGAATTAGAAATAGAAAAATTACAAATTTAGTAAAAGCTGTTTTTCAGATTCTTTTGAAATAATTAATCTTGTTTTAGAAATGTTTTTCAACAATAAATTGAAATTGATAAAATGAAAAAGGTTAATATTTATAGAATAAAAACAAAGATCCTCTAAAAACCAATTTTTCAACCATAAAGAATTTTATGGTTCAAAAGATTGCATTACATCTTGATAAAAAAGTTAAAGTACTTAACACCCCCTTATCATAGTAGAAAAAAATCGTTTTTTTCTATTTTTTATATCAAGCCGATACATTATGATACCCTTCATATGTAGCAGTAAAAAATAAACACAATCAAATATAACTTAAAAAGAAATGTTTATTTTCCAAAGAAGCTACCTGTGTATTGTATCACAAATTATAAATTCCTATCTTTTGTGTTTTTAAATAAAATGAATTTTAAGCTAACAATAACCAAACATCAAATAATATTTTCTGTAAGCTTTTCATTAATTATTTTAACATTTTCAAATTCATTAAAAATCCAATTCCTTCATAAATAAAATAAAATTATTTTCACTATCATTCTAAAACTATCAACAAAAATAATTTTCAATTTCCTGAAATTATTAAGAATGTTTAAAAATGTTTGTATCCCCCCCCTATACTTTTATCATCTGTACTTTAACATAATGCCTCAGAAATGAATATTTTTGAGTCTATTTAGTCTTGACTTTTTACTATCTGTAACCACTGCTCTAACACTTAGCAATTGAACCACGAGGAAGTAGATGCAAACAATTTTTTTTAAAGATGTATAAAATCTGATTATTTAATGTAATGGCAATGACTTAGACTTAGAATAAATCAAATTACCAATTTTGGCTGATTAAGAACTTTTCAATCATCAAAAAATAATTCTTGAAAAAGACACAAGTAGATTTTTAGCTATAAAATTATCTTTAAACCTAAATAAGAATAATTTCATATTTTATCAAAATAATCTGCCAACTTGTTTTTAAGATGTTACAACAAAAATTTGTTGGTATTTTAAGAAATTTTATCTTTAAAGAAAATGTTCATTTTAATAAAACAGTTATTTTTATCAATAATAAAATAATTATATCATACTAGTTTATATTCAAGTATTTATGCTGTAAATCAGTGTTTTTCAACCAGGGTTCCATCCTGTTCAGTCCTAGGGTTCTGCAATTTCTCAATTTTTTTTATTTAAATTTTATCTTATAAAAAAATCTATTTAAATTATTATAAGCTTATTTTATCTTAAAATTTAAATTTTATTGTTTAAACATAAAGCTTACATTCCATTTAAAGATATGGAAGATAAACTTTGTGTTTCTGTCAAAACCACAACCCAATCATAAAGAGTTGCTAAAAAATACCAGGCTCAAGTTTAGTTGAGAAAATTAAATTATTGCACAGGGGTTCCTCTAGCAATGGAATTTTTCCATGGGTTCTACTCTAAGAAAAAAAAAAAGCTTGAACAGCACTACAGTAAACAGTGTTTTTCTATGGTACTTGAGTAACAAAAAATCTTTTTCCTATTGTATTCCTTTTCATTTCATTTCCAATCATAGCTCTCTCAGTCTATGGAAATTCTTTGTATATCCACTTAGTTTTTAATGACAGTTTTTCAACCAATCTGCCATAAAAGCATATAAAAAGTGCTTAAAAACAAAATTCAATCAAATTTCGGATCTAAGTTTCCAATGTGAGCCTCTTTCGCAGGACATCAATGATGTGAAAAAATCAGCATTTTTAGCATTTATTTTTACCCCACTTTTTACATTTGTAGGCTATGTTCTACCGATTTGGTTAACATACAGAAAACCATTGATCAGCAAAATATTTTTTTTTCAAAAACACTAATTTTAAGCTGATTTGGTGAGTGGGCATTAAATCAGAGTTCATTGTGTCAAAATAGCCCAATTTTCAATTATTCGACAATTGATTTTCTCAGTAGGATCAAACCTTGATAATAATTGGAGTAAAGTTTGAGATTTTGATCAGAACATGGAATGGCAAAACGCTTTTTCTGATTTGGTGAATATTTTGGCTTTTTACAGAATTTTTATGTTTTCCATCTCCCCTGCATTTCGGCATTTGGTTTTGATGAATACCAACCAACTTTCATAAATAAGTTCTGCAATTATTTGATGGATCATTCTACAATAGTTTTATATAGTAAATTGGATAGGTCTTCAGTTTTATTAAACATAAACTGATTTAGGACATTTAACACAATATCTGTACAAATCAACTTGGTTTATCATGGGTTATTCTTTTGAGTCCTTGAAAATATTTGAGAAGGACAACAATTATTTCTTAATAGACAATTTGAAACAAACAAATGGACTCTGAGGTCACATGCACACTTTTGACACCTTCAACCACACCGTTGCTGTCACTTTTTTAATACTTATAAAATGTGTGTTTGGCTTTGCATCTGCAAAAAGTTTGCTTTTATCCATTCATTTTTCTCCACAACAAAACTAATACATTGGATATATTAATCATCTTTATTAGTTGTTTTTTTTCTTTTTTTTTCTTTTAAAAACCTTTTTTAAATAAATTTCAATGTATATCCAGTTATAAAGGTTACTTCTTTCAAATCTTAAACGAGAGTTCTTTATCTGAGTGTCTGAGATTGCTGGGGGTTTTTTTAACATTATTTCATCATGCTAATCTTATTTAAATTTATGTTCCCACTTGAATTCTAAATATACTTATGAAATACATGAATATAATTATAATTTTAAGTAATTTTTATTAGAGCATTTTTGTTTCCTTTTCTTATCTTTAACAATTTGGATGAACTTCCAGGTTTAAATCTTCAACTCACTGAATTTTAACATACTGTTGTTTTTTTCATAAAAATCTTAAGAAATAGAACTCTTTTTCACTACACACACATATATATAAATTAATCTGTAGAGTAAGATTGCCTATATTTATAGTTAATGCTCAATATCAATGATAGACTATGTATAATAGATAAGTGTAAATACAGAATCAATAGCCTTTTGGTGAATGTCAATTTCTTGCCTGTACTCTCTCTATCTCTCTCTTGCTCTCTGTCTCAATCTCTCTCTCTCTCTCTCTCTCTTTGTGTAAGAATGATATGGTTTTCCTTATTCATTTTGTTATTTTTTTAAATTTTGGTTAAAATTGACTGAAACTGTCAATATAATGAAGCCCTATTTTGAATATTAACAATGTAGAATATTATTTTGTGTGAAAAATAAGAATATGCCAATAGAAACCCAGGCAACACCAGGTCATATGTATTATTACTTTATTTAGGTCTCTTGTTCAATGAGTGTAGAGTTGATTCCTTTAATTGATTTCATAATGGTGTTTTGTATTCTCCTGGCAGCGCGGTTCTCCCTATACAGACTGGGTCATACACTGCTAGTAATAAATAAAGGTGGAATTGTCAAAAAGTAAAGTTTTCCTTTTATTCTTTTTCCACATTGTTACTTGGGTTTTCTCCTTGACCAATTTGGGAATAATCAGGCCATAGTTTAATTTTGATTATATATACTTTCTTACTGCAAATATCACATAATTTCAAATTTTTTCACTTTTGGACTTTCAAATAAAGATCCTATTTTTATACATATCAACCAATCCTTGGAGATGGATTATAATTGAATTATGGTTGGTTTGTTTTTTTTGTTTTTTTTTCATCTATTTTTCTTATGTTATTTTGTTTGTATTCTATTCTTTGTTCCTCCTATCTATTGATTTAAGAATGTTTCTGTTATTCATTGCAACATTATTATAAAATGACAGCTGTTGCTTGAAACTTAGGTATTTTTTCTGCCTTTCTAAATTTTGGGGAATCTCATGTTTTCAATCTATCACTTTAACGTTGCAATGGTGAAATTACGACCGCTTTTTAAATATTACCACTATACATATACCTACATATGTTGATGAGAGAAAGCCATGGGATATCTCTACTGGTTAAAACCAGGCCCAGACAATTCACTTAATGATCTGATTAAGTAATGTAAAACATAATTATGCGTTCTGAGACAAGAATTTCATTAAAAAAAATTGAATCTACAAATGATCGATCACATGAAAGTCTATCGGAATCATTGTCAGAAAAAGAGGAAAATAAGGATGAGGAAGACATTCCAGATGTTGCCATCTGTAATCCTCATGTAAGTTTTTTTTTTTTTCTTTGAGTTAGAATCTTTATTTCTCTCTCTCCATGTCAATTTTGTTTCCTATCTTTTCTGAATTTAATCTCCATTAATTTTTATGAATAAATCGCATGAAATGTTTTCTTTTTCTGAAGAAGAGCTTGAAGAAACAAACATGGTCTAAACTTGTTTCTGAGTTTTATTTACGATTCAAGAACATATGGTCATCCATTTATCTTCCATATGTATTTATGAAAATAAGAGATGTGAAAATAATAATTTTTTTTTTTTTTATTCATTGGTTTGGTAGATTTGTTTGTGGAAAAGTTCTAGATTAGGAGTTTCTGTTAATATTAAGACATATGAAAAAATATGCAAAATGATCATTAAAATAATTTTATTTTTAAAAATTAGCACTAAATTTCTTTTTAACATCTAAAATGAATTAAGTGTTTAATCTAATGAAACATTAAAGATTTTCAAAACAAAATGACATAAAATAAACAACTCCTCTGAAGTCATACTATTCTGAAGATTTTAATGTGTAAAATGTTACTTTGTTTTATTAGCAAAGTGAAGGGATGTAAAAAAAAATAATTCAAAACCTATTATTCAAACTAAAAAAAATGATTAATTAACAAGAATTTAAAAAAAAAAGCCATCTACCATTTTTTTTTCTTCTTCATCTAATTTGCTTCATGTTTTTCTCAACTTATTTTAAGATTTCTAAAATTCTATTTTTTTTGGGGGGGGTCCCACTTTCTTGTACGAAGAATTTTTGATCATTAAAGATTTGACTTTTATTTGATCATAAGATATTAAATTATTAGTTTTGGACATTTCCTTATTTTTTCTTTTTTTTCTTATCTTCCATTAATCATTTAGGTTTACAAATAATGTATTCATTTTTTTTTTAATTCTACAATATACTTGTACTATTCTACATAGGGTGCACATATGATTAAGTTTCATGCATCTCATACAAGAAGAATAGTGACTTACTGGAATAGTTTCTAATGATCAATGGAAAATTACGCATTTTTTTGTCTTCTACAGGAAACTATGTTTATCATAATGCTCTGATAATTATGCAAGAAAAAAATTGATACCAAAGTTTGTGTCTACACTGATCAATTAGTCAAGTTTTTTGTATATTTTTTTCTTTTTTTTTAATGAGGTCTCATAATCTGGGTATTAATTTTATGGCAGATATTTCTCCTTATCTTTTTTTTCACTAATTTTGTCCAACTTCACTTGTAGCAGTCTTTAGTTGATTAAACGCCACTTTGGATAATGCTGACTATTTACTGTAACTATATTCCCAATAATCACTGCTTTCCATGGTTAATAAAATTATTATTCAGATTACTCAAATTCTATCACTCATATTTAGCACTTTAGCTATTTGAACAACAAAAATGAATTTAACAAAACAAAATATAGATAATTTTTAAATCATACAGATTCACTTGGGACAGCAAATAAGCAATTGGACTTTGGAATTGTAATACAAGAGTTCAAATCCCAATTGATTAGTTTATTTTTACATTTGGAATAATACCCTTGGAAAAGGTATGAATCGCCACATTCCCATTAGCTATGAATTAAATATTGCACATCGTGTTGTATAAAAAAACAGTGCTGACAAAATGACGTTTATCAAAAAATTATTGTTTACGGCATTAAATTAACTAAAAAAAGCTGATATGCCATAAAATTAACAAGTTAGACTGATGTTATAACTATTGATTGGCGAAAACACATTAAATGAAATATCTCCTGATACCATGATAAAATGCAATTATTTTCAAAAAATCCCCCCCAAAAAACCCTCAATCCCTGAATCAGACAAAACAGGGCCCTCACTTATTTGTTACCACCCCACAACCCCCACAATATACTACCCCTCGGGGAAAAAAAAAAAAAAAAACACCAATCTTGAGCTCCATTACAACCAATTATAGAAACTTCATTATTATTTTGATTATTATCCTTTATTATTTTTATACTGTTTAGCATATTTTGTATATGATATATACTTAATCGGGCACCAAACAAAGTTAGGCACAAGGCTAGTTTTAGGTTGTGATTACATTCCTGAACTTCTAAAAATCAGTGCTTGCTTTCAACTAGACAAGTTACTTTCATTGAGTTGATGGGTCTCTTTCATTTGGGTTTTGGAATTAGTGCTATGCTTCCATCTAGATGAGTTACTCTCGTAAATTGAGCCTCATCTGCCCAAAGCAGCTGACAATGAACATAAAGGTTTTGATTGGGATTTGAACATATATAATACAACTGCAAGGCCCAGATTTTACCATTTTTCTATCTTCACTGCTTAGCATATTTATATATACTGTCTTCTAAAGTAACATTTAAATAAAAAAAATTGTAATGCAGTTGTCATCGTATTTTTCTTTGTTATCAAAATTTTTATTGTACTAATAATAAGAATTTGGTCATTTGAAAAAAAAATATATAATTATTTTGTCTCTTTTGAAAATAAAATCTTATTTTGAAATGTAAACAAACATTCAAAATACATTTTATTTTTTAAACAAATGGACATTTTTAACTTTTCTAATTTTTAAAGACTGATTCTTGAAAAATTGTATTGTCATTTTGTATTGGAACTATTTTTTTTAGGATAAACTTACTAATATTGTACTTTGACCACAACATGAAACTTTTTGCTTAAAAGCAAGAAAAAACTAAATGAAAATTGTCAAAAGATAGAGCTCTCTAACTTTTAATTCAATCAGCCTAACAAAATATTGTATATAGTTTGTTGTTAACTTAAAGTTCTTTGACTTTTCATTCTGGCTGTAATTATTACACATAGAAGCACAGATGTTACAGAAATTGCTATAAAATATAAAGGAACAATAAAAACATGAAAATAAAGAATAATATCAAGAGAGAGATTAAAAAATGGAATATTCAATTAACCAGTAAAAAATAATGTTGAATTGTTATGTGATTTGCAGAAAAACAATAGGACTGAACATGGCTGACTTATTTTCAAATAGATTGTTGAACATAAGATATAGAGTGAAGAATAGGATAAAATAAACAAAATGAAATATGATTTCAAGGTGATTACACATTTACATCGTAAGATGCATGTAAGTTAATGATTTCGGTGGGGATCACCGAGATAAAAGTAAAAATAAGTGACAAAATAATTACTGAAAACAAACTATGAATAGATAGAAAATTCATATTCCTCCAGGACCATGCTATATCTGCAGTGATCTTTATTGGGTGAGGCTTAGTTTAGTTCAAAAGAAAAAAACATTGTAAAAACTGGGGCAAAGTCAGCCATGAAGTAACATATTGTTGGTATCCTAAAAATTTGAGAAAACCCGGAAATGAAATTAAAAAAAATCAGGCAAAAATGTAGATGGGAATTTATTTAAATATGTAGTTATTAGGGCTATGACAATATGCTTTTATTAAAGAATATTCTTGTCACAGATTTGGCTATTTTGAAATTTAACCATTTCTTTTAATTCTGTAGTTATAAAATCACAAAATAGTTGAGTAATGAGTTGGGTTGTGACAAGAATATTCTTTAATTAAAGCATATTGTCATAGCCCTGGTAATTGTTAAAATTTTTAACAAAACAGTTGATTTCCAGCTTACACACTTGTAAGAATTTGATAGCAACGACAGAATCTTTAATAAAGCCATCATTAATGGCAGTGAATATTATCACTGTGAATAAATAGCTGAATTTCAATTTGTCAGATTTTGAGACAAAGCCAGACAAAATTTAAGCATCCAACTTGGATTAAGATTGAAATAACAAATCAATTAATGCAACCAAATTTTGCTTTGGAAAAGATGGGGAAACTTATTTTAAAAATAAATTATATCCACAGCTTTTTCAGGATATTAAAAGTGATTTTTGTTTTTCTACTGACAACTATGAAACAAATTTTTACCATTTACATGATTAATACAATTTTTGTTTGCTAAGTTTTGAATGAACACACGTTTTAGAATATTGAGTTTTCAGCAAGTGTGGCTAGTGGAGTGGAAGCTTCTCTACACTTTAGATTGATTTTTATTAATAATGACTGTTTTAATAAATTTTTGATCCATACTTTGTGCTTTAAATTTCATCCTAAATCTCTGTTTCAAGTAGAAATCTCTTAAGTATATCTTTTGAATTAGATCTGGCATTTCTGCTTGAATGCATTTATGCAGAAGATCTTCACTCATTTTCAAGAAACAGCACCTTTCTAAATGAATCTGGAATTTTTAATATTGGAATTTTCTGTATAAATCTTCCCATTTACCAATAAGTTTCAATCAAAACTTTGATTAATCTATTTTTGTTATGGAAAGTTTTATCAAGGCTGAAAGTATCAATACATTTTTCTATCTAAAATAAAATCAACTTTTTTTAAAAAATATTTTTTGATAAATCTATTTCTTAACAATTAAATTAGATACAAATTAGTAAAAAATTTAAATATTTGATAAAAATGCTTTCCAAGGTTTATGCTTGAATTCATTCATTTTTATTCCATTTGAATGTTTGTTTACACCTGCATAAGTATTAGTTCAATGAAACAAGAAAATTGTATCTTTTAATTTTTTATTTATAAAAATATATTTTTGTCCCCTGCCCTGATTTATTGCAGAGGGAACATGGTTTCCAGTGGCAACCATCTAGACTATTGCTAGATAACTCTTAATTACTTTTTTCAAAAATTTTGTTTTTATATATAGAGTGCATAGTAAAAAAAACTTATTACAAAAATTCTCATTGCATCCCCAGGGGCCTAAAATAGGTCAAAAACACTCAAAAATGAAACTTTTGCCCGATAACTTTTGATCCATCCATTAGATTTTTCTGAAACTTGATTAAAATGTGGTGGGAATTGTCCCAAATGTAAATCAGTATCTCTGAACATGACAAAATTCTGGTTTTCATCCCCCGGGGATTTTTTTTGTGGCTAAAAACTATGGACTATTTAATGTTTCTGTCCAAAATATAATTATGCATGTACTTTTTTTATGCTCCATTCTCTGTGCACTCATGTGGACCATGCATGCTTCACTTGTTTTTATTTATATAAATATATTTATATATACTAGATATATGAGCTCAAATGCTGGTTATTTTTGCAGTTTTTGAGTGACTATATGATTACAGATAAAAAGGTTTAATTTCATTAACAAGTTATTCTAATTAGAATAATTTCAACGTGAGTCATTTTTAAATCATCTTAACTTTCTTTTATCAAACTGATTTGATCTACAAGTAATAATTTCCCATGGCTTTAGACACATTATGTGTGACAGGGACTTCTAGATCATAACAAATCTACTTGAAAAATGTAAAAAAAAAAAGATTCAGCATTCTTCAATTATAAAACAGCACACACATAATTTTTTTCTATCTGTCTGTAAAACACAAATATATAACATAAATATTAAAAACAGGAAGTCTTTAGAATTTTTTTTTTTATTTAAAACAAAATTGATCCATCTGTTATAATAGAACAATGTTTTTATCGACCTGATTGCATGAGTGTCTCGCTCTTTTCTTAGTTTCTCTATTCAAATTGTGTATCATTGAAATAAAGAGGTTTGTCTACTTGTAATGAATGCATAGAACTTTGAAACTTCAATGAACTAGTTTAAATATCAGATAATTTTATTCACTTTTCAATTAATATCCCTGGAAAAGTGTGAATTTGTTTGTAATTCCTTTGACAATTTTTTATAATTCATTCATCAAATTAAGGTATTTATTTAGAAAAATAGTTCTGGCAATAAATTAGCCTAAAAGTTTGATGTTATAAAAACAAAAACACCTCATTTCACACCAAATTATCCTTTAACAGTAATATCAGATGACTTTTGAAACTCTTTATAAACACATTATTTCATTGAGTATAAAATAATTTATTTCCCTTATCTGGATAACAAAAACTCTATATTTCTAAAACCAGAATTTTTTTTTAGTGTCAATTTGTAGATATTTGTAAAATAAGTAAAACTGAAATAAAAATGTTTATTTCTCTTACAGTAAAGGAATTTTCTATCTTACTATGTTTTCTTTCTTTTTAACAATTATTATTACTAGCAGAACCCGTGTAAATTCCACGGTAGCTAATAACTTCAACCTCTTATAAAGCATAAACATTTTCATCACATAAACAATGAAAACTTCCTTAAATATAAAAAAAGTTGCCTTTTAATTTTTTGACATGCATAGCACAAAAAAGTGGTTATTGTGTATGAAATAAGCAGCGCTAATTTTTTTTTTAAGTGTTAAAACGGTGTCATGAAAAACAGGGACAGAATGGATAGTAAAAAAAATTTAACCATGACTGGAAATAGCATGTTATATAAGACTATTATGAGAAAAAAATGAGTGGCCAATAAGTCAGTGCCCAATTCCTAATGTAAATATCATGTAAATATTTTTTTTTAGACAAAACTTATTTTTGTCTGATTTGTACATGAAAGTGACACACCAAGAATAAATTGCAAGTTTTTTTTAATCTTCTATATAAACTTAGATTTAACATTCAAAGGGAATGCGTATCATATACAGAAAATTTACAGCTTCAATCATTTTCTTTCCTCTTAAAAAATTTCATTAAAACTTTAGCACAAAATAAGTATGAATGTAGGATTTTATTTTACAAAATGTGGGCAGATTTAGCTCAATGGAAGCTTTGTTATGCACTTTGATGTAACCAATATAATTCATAATCAAGTTTTTAATCTACTTGTGATATGTGGAAATGGCTTTCTAATCCTTTTTAAAAAATTATTTAAAACAAAAAAAACAAGTGAAATGTTCACAATATGTGTGCTATTGTGCACCATCTTTCTGAAAATAAGCATTTAATCTTGCTTTTATTAAGCGGTTTAGAAAAAGAGAAATGAAAAGTGCACAGAGTAACTTTCTAAATGCTCTCTAGAATACAATCTTGCTTAAACTTTTCATCAATAAGTATGAAATGACTGGTAAAATTTCAAAGATAAAATCATTTAAACTGGTAATTCCTTTAAACATGACAATTTATTTTAGAATATTAATCCTATAAGTTTTTTAAAAGAGTTAGAAATGATTAAGACTGGTAAAATGGTCTGCAGTATTGAAGAATGGTTTTCATACTTAAAATTAAAATAACTTTCAATTCTCAAAGTTAAGACTCATAAAGAGAAAAATCATAAAATTTATTTTAAAAAGTTATATTTGATTTGAAATTATTCAGATTAAATTCTTGTTTTAATTTTAACTTCAAAGTATCCATTTGCATTTGTTTCTGAAAGACTAGAAATTAAAATACATGCTTTGTCTTATGATTTTTGTCTTTCTTCATTAATATTTAATGAGTTTAATATTTCATTCAACTAACTTAATCACTATAATTGAGTTTTTAATTTAATTTTGTTTGTATTTCTTGGAATGCTGTGGAACCCATTCTCTTTCCCTGGTCATTTAAGACCTGATTTTTTAAAAATAATTTCAAGATTCCAAATATATAATATAGGCAACACATCAATGATTTTAGGGTTTTTTTTTATATAAATTGCTTGCTTACATGCATTGTTATTTTACAAGTGAAATCAATTAGGTTTACTGTTTCAGTTTTTGAATCCCATTATCATCAAACATCTCCAAGCATGATTTAAATTGTTTTCCTCCACCAATAAACATCCTTTTATTTAGACTTTGGGTTTCTTTGTTTTATTACATATCATCCTTTACTGTCATTTAAACTGGGCTTATTTCTCTTAAATCATTGTTGGTTGATTTCATTTAAAACAAGAGTAAACAAAAAAACATGGTTATGTTGCATTGCACAGTTTATGACAAGAAATAATTATGGCAATGTTTATAATGTGCTAAAACCATTTTTTAACCAAATTGTTAAGAATATTTAATTAAAAAAGAATCTTTGTTAGACATGACAACATTCAATTCTTAAACCCAATTTCAAACAAAAATGGAAGGAAAAACAAAAACATTTCTTTTTCTTTTCTTTTTATTAAAACATGTATTTTAAACTTTAAATAATGAAATAGATACTAGATATAAGAAAGCAGATTGTAGTTTAAACAAAAGAAAAAAAAGATTGCTAACTCATTTTTTTTGTTAGCCTTCTTTCTCTCTCTCTCTTTCTCTTTATTAAAAAGATAATTAAATAATTAATTTTTTTTTTCATCCAGGTTGGCAATTTAAAACCTTTTTTTTTATTAGAAGTTTAAATTTTTTTTTTTTTAATTGTCACTTTATCTTCATAAATTTAAGTTTGTAATTATTTTGTATTTAGATTTTATATTTTTCTTATATATTTTCTTTTCCAAGAATTTTTTTTCTCCTCAGTGTTTTTGGGTGAAGTCGCTTATTGTCATCGATAAAAAGATTATCTTTTTTTTAAAATTCCAAAGCACAACTGACTAAATTTAATTTAAAATCAAATTTGATTTAGAATAAAAAATTTTCCAAAACTATTAGTTGCAAATTATTAATTTTGCGGTTAACCTTATGTTAATGCTAGAGAGTATGGTTATTACCTCTCTGCTTGTAACGTTCACAGAGAGAGGGTAAGGGTTCATTTAACACACTTTGTGTTGTCTGTTTGCTTGCAACAGTAATGAGAGGAAGAAAGACTAACCTTATCACTGTGACATCACTCCAGCCTACTTCCGCATGATTTACAGAGAGGGCCTTGCATGACTGCTTAAATGTATTATATAGCGAGGGGTAATTTCAGTGATGCTTAACCCATCTTGCTGACTGATCACAAGGGCTGTGACAATATGCTCTGGTTAAAGAATATTCTTGTCTCAGACCTACTTGTTACTGGACTATTTTGAGATTTTACCATTTCTTTTAAATCTGCAGTTATTATTAATGGTTGCAGAATTATAAGAAATGGTAAAATTGCAAAATAGTCAAGTCTATGACAAGAATATTTTTTCAATAAAAGCAGATTGTAGTAGCCCTACTGACCACTATCTTCTCTTACATATTCCCTTGCTATTACACTGCATTTTTCATCATTCCTGTTTCTCTCTCTTCTTTTCCTTTCTTTTATTCATTTATATACTGATTTTTCATAGTATCAAAAATGTATCACCAGAGTTATATTAGTGCTATTTATTTAACCAATATGTTGGGGAAAGAGGAGACTTTTACCTTTTTAGAGATGTTAATTTGCAAATCCATAAACCAACTTAGATTGGAAGTCAAAGCATTATATTCTACAATTTTATCAATACTTCTGGCTATTGCTTTCATCTTGGATATTCTCAGTGTTAAATTGTAATCTTTCTCAAGTAGATTCCACTTTATAATCTTCTATAAATATTGAACTAATTTTATTCCGAACTTCCAATAAGTTGAAAACTGTGCTCAGTTTGATATTCTTAGTTGATTAATAGTCTCTTGCATAATCATAATCTGCTTTTAATGTTATGTTATCATTCAAAGGATTTCAATTAGAAGTTGTAATATCTTGGTGGATATTTGTCAAGGTATAACCAATATCAATGTTATTGTAAATTTTCTTCTTTGAACAATCTGACAAGATCCACTAAAATAGATCCATAGATTAATCAGGATGAAATGTTGATAAAACGACATTCAAGATTAAACTACAGTCCAAAATGTGAAAATAATGTATTCTGTTTCAAAAGGAATTTATCAGAGATTATTTGAATCAAATCTGTTTAATTATTCATAAGTTTAGAGAGATTAGGATTAAAAAAAAGACGACTGGATTAAAAATTAAAAAAATAGAATTAGTTTAAAAATAAAAATGGGGTTATATTTATTTAAAGAAATATCTGGTCTCAAATAAATATGACATCATTGATAGTTAATTCTTACCCAGCAGCAAGATGATCCTTAATTTTCATTTCTGTGAACTTATTTTATTGCATTTTCATTTTTATATTTTCTTTTACTTATGTTCTCTATTTATTTTGAAATTCTGTCAATGCCAATTTAGTTAAGGTCTAAGTTTTCTGCCAATGATAGAAAGTTTAGAATCCATACTTTGAATCTTAGAAGCTAAATTCTCCATCTTTATTTGCATGAAAAGCTTGAAGTTATTTTACACCATTTCTTTTTAGCACTGAATGTCACTATTTATGCTTATCGCTTAACCATGCCTCACACTCTAGCAAATGAGTTTCTGCTTAGACTTGCACTCACTGCTGAACATTGCTTTACGCTTTACAGGTCAAAGTTGTATTCCTCTTACAGCTGAATATATTATGGAGAAACAAGAAAGAAATCATTATCAGGGAATGAAATTCTACCACCAAAAGCATCCATCTATTGTAAGAGGCAATGTTATCTTTTTCCTATTCTGCACTGACACACAAAAATGCCTTTTTCAACTAATTAATTTTGTTTTACCTTTTCTTGTTATTTCATCTAAAATTTTATATTGTAGCTAAATTAGCATAATCTCTTCTGTCAAGCTCGATTTCTTTTGGGTTTGCTTTTGTTTGCCCCTTTTTTTTATAAGCATTAGATTGATTAAAAGAATTATTTCTCTGATTGGAAATGGCAAAGAATGAAAGGTTTTTAATAGGAAAATCATTATCTATCATAAACCAAGAATAAAAACCTTTTTTATCTTTTTGAAAAAAAAACTTTCTTGTGGGATTGAGAGAAAGAACATTTTTGTTTGATTTCAAATTCAAATAAAATTTTTTTGAAATAACTAATATATTTATCCATTTTTCCTTCCACCCCCAGCTGTGTGTTAATAGCATTTTTACTCTTCTGAAACGGGTGTTTAGAAAAATGGTTCTGGCATTAAATGACCATCAATGTTGATATGTCATAAAATAAAAAAACTTTACCTCCATTTTCAAGTTGATATTTTGGGGAGATATTATCAATTCCCCTTCCGCCAACTTCCCCAATTATTGGTTAAATATAAAAGTTCTTTTACATAAAGATAATTATTTGTTTAGAAAAATGGTTCTAGCAGCAAATAACTATGGTTAAAACAAAGAAACTCAAACCCTAGTTATAATAAAATGTACATTTTAAAAAAATACTTCACTGTATACATAAAATAATGAAATGAAATATATTCTATATTTTAATTGTTTAATCTCT